>JANEYF010001750.1:0-39152 GCA_029963845.1 Rhamnusium bicolor
TCATGATTCATCAGCAGAGCTGTCAGGTACTTCAATTAAAAGAATTGAAATAGTAATTTAATTATTTTTAAGTAATTAAATTACTTTAATTCCTTTTGGGTATTAATTCCTTTCAGATACTTTAATTACTTTAGAAATAATTGAAATTATCGAAAAATATTCCGAGAAATCGCAACTCGCTCGGCTTTAATAACTTGTCTGGCTTGTCGTTTGACAGTATTTTCGTTTTCTTTCAGTTATCCAGTGCACTACACAGTATACAGTAGCTATGATTGCAAGAAAACCATGTTTTTAATTATTTGTGTCTTGTGTTTTTAATTCTTAAAAAGTTGCCTGGCAAGGTAAGTAAATATTAAATAATAAATTTATTTTTACAATTTTTAAATATTAATATATGTTATACATACTATATACATGTATCTCCGATATAGCAATATCTATTATTTTATCTATTTGATTTAATCAAATACCTATTAATATTAGTTACACTGGCAAAATTTTTAATAATGATTGTAGAAACAAATTTTTTGTCACAGAAATGTGTTTCACGTTGAACTAAATATCGAATAAAAATATCTGTCATATGTATGTCTGATGAATGTCTGTGTCGACCATTTCTTGTCAACACAATAATTTCTTTTAGACTTGAAAATTTTATTTTAAATTTAGTACCTGTATATGTAAAATAGCTCTGGTAGAATATTACCTACATACGTGTTTGAATGACCTAATAATTATTTAAAAATACATGTACATTGTGCCTCTTTTTGGTAGGTATTTGAATTTCTTTTATTTTCAGTCGATATTTCAATTATTTTTGGTAATTCAATTACATTCAAAGTAATTCAATTAAATAAAGTAATTGAAAGTATAAGGTAAAAGTAAGTGAATTCCTTTACTCTGAAGAAAATATATTATTTTCGACGAGTAATTGATACTTGAAGTACTGTGTAAAATGAGGAGTAATTGGTAATGGAAATATTTACTACTTTGATTGATAATTGGTAATTAGTACTTCAATTACTTTTAATGGGTAATTGGGACAGCTCTGTGATCATCAGTAGTATAATAGGTCCTTCTGAATTAATTTCTTCATTCCAGTTTCCCTTTTTTTTCCAGTTTTTCTTCTGCTATTGCTATCCTTTGCTTTGGTGAATATTTTCTAATCATGTCTACTTAGAGATATTCGATATTCTATTGCCATTAGTAACAGAAGCAGTCTTTAGCGTGTATATTATGGTGGATAGGAACTCAGTACTGTTATCTTTCATTAGTGTCCATTTAGGCTTGTTTCTATCCATAAAAATTATTATTATTTTAGTTGCTCTGCATATCACTTTGACTATTTCGTTGATAGTTCAGTTTCTGCTCATTTTGTGAATTTTGATTATATGTCATTGAAATCTAAACGAGATACATCTTCTTCTGTGCTTCTAAACATTCTAAATTGTTTTATCCCATATTCAACACACAATTTGAAGATATACTCATTTCTATAAAAGTACCACGAATTCTTTCTTTAGCCCCTGGATTATGTGGTAATATGTTTTTACAGAAATTAAATACTTATTTGAATTTGTAGTTTGTTTATTATAAGTTAGTTATAAATTCAGGAAAGGCATTCAAAATCATAATGTTACTGAGAAATTTATATTATAAAAATACAATAGGAGAATTAGGTGGTAATCACAATAATTACTTACATTATATTATGGAACAGCAATTTAAATATATTACGTAATAAAAATAGATGATTAAGAAGAGATAGTAATAGTTTAGCATTGTCTAGAGCGTGAACGCTTCGTATATTATAATAGTGTTATTATTTCCATTTTTTTTAGTGAAAGTCCGTTATGAGAGTACTCACTCTTCAAATTATAAGCGCATCTACTAACAAATAACTCGCTTATCTTATTAATATTTATGATTTTTTAGTCCAGTAATATTAGTCGAAATTTTTTTTCTGAAAACATGAGGTAACTTACTATTTAACAAGCAAAAAATGCCTAATATTAGTTTTTCCCTGTTTCAGATAGAAAGTTTCTGTGGCCAAGAAATTGTAATTTTCTGTTGGATGTGTTTTAACTTGAGCTCACAAAACAACAACAAACCTCGGTAAAAGAGGGAGGTTCATTTATTTTTCTAAGCAAAAAACGTTCACAGGTGAGAGCAAGATAACTATTGCAGCTCAAAGGAAACATTTGCAAAGTTCACCTTGCGTCACCCAATTAATTAGAATACCATAAAATCCGATATGGTGACAATTTGATCACTTCAACATCTTATTTATGTGTTGTACAAGATTATTCATTACAAATTACCCACCCTTATCATCGTTATTATTGCCTATAGAAAAAAGTTTTAAATAAAAGTTGTGTGGTTATGACAGAATTTTGTTAAATGCTATCAAAAGTAGGTGCAGATTTCAGAGGATACATAAAAATTACATATTTTTTAAATGAGATACCCTGTATATTATTAACTTTTGGAATGATCCTTTGTTCTTGATTTCAATAATATGCCATATGTTACCCCTACCATATACTGTTTTTGAGTTATTAAACGTCGAATATCTTACTTAAACTAATTACTGTAAATATGGAAAAGTTAGCATTATTAATGTGAGGTATGAAAATGACAACTACTATGTTTGACAAGTCACATTTCTTTAATGAAATAATCAAAATGGTTTACAGTGAGGAAGAGAAAGTCCAAATATTTACTTGTTATATACAAAATAACAAAAATAAACGTGCAGCAAAAAGAGCATATAGGACGTTGTATCCAAATCGTCCAACACCATCAGAAAATACGTTCAAAAATATTTACCGAAAGGGGAATAATACCTCCCAGTTTTAGTAGAAAAAGTATGTAGTTCAAGCAAATCAGGAAGAACAGCTAGATATTCTGCTTCATTTCGAAGGTAAGCCCATCCATATTTATTCGCGAATAGACTTTTTCGAAACATTGTAATATTTTCTAGAAAGTTCTGAATGTAGTATAAATAATGCAGTCGATCAATTAGGTAAAAGTTGTTCCAAAATATCCAACATACGTTAAAAAATAACAGCTACAGACCATATAAAATTTTACCCGCACAAGTTTTAACAGAGGCTCATAAAAGGAAAAAGGCTGGAATTTTACCGCCAGATGATTCAAAAGTTGGATGAAGATCCCGATTTTATTACTTACTAAAATATTCTGGACTAATGAATCATCCTTTTCTACGGCAGGAGTTCTTAATAGGAAAAATCGAAGGTAGTGAGAAAACAAATACAACAGAAAAAGATTGGTAAAACAAATAAAAAAAACAGGAAGAAGAACTGTTAGCGTTTGGTGTGGAATTTTCAGAAACAAAGAACTTGTGAAAGCAAATATAGATTCGTAATGCCAGAAAACTGACAATATCATTGATATGTGAAAACTTGGTCATTTCTAACCCAAAACAAAGTGAAATTTTTAGAAATAGTCTGGCAAATTGTTAGTGGTCTATTCTTCCTGGACTATTTGTAAAAGTTCAGAGCAAATCCTGTAGGTCGCTCTGTTTTGTTAATTGGTTTCCACTGTTCCGAGTGCTCGTTTACTTAATTGCATTAAATATTATAGCAATTAAGTTCGACACCATAGTTTTAAAAAGTGAAATTTTTTCTGTATTATTGCTATTGTTTTGTTGCGTAACACTCAGCTTCCGCATTAATAACAATCAAATGTAATATACCAAACAGATGAGTTAATTAATTATTATTGTTTTGCTATTAGGTAATGGGTTTAATTAATTTTAAATTAGACTTACCTAATAAGCTGGCAAAAATGTCTGTTCATTGAGGAACATGCTATGCGTTTATTAAATAGAGGAAATGTCGTTATTATAATTAACGTAATTATGAAAATAATACGATTTATATCTATATAAAACATAATTCAAGTAAACAATAATACTCTAGGTATTATGTCAAACTATTTAGAGAAATATCTCGTCCAGCTCATCATTTCTATTCAATAGTTTCCATATACAGTTGTCAATAAATCTGCAGGAGAGCGAAAAATGTATGCGGCAAACACAAAACAATTAAATGCAACTGTAAGGACTGTATTTACAAGTACATTGGACAAACGAGACAATACATTCAAACTAGATGTAAAGAGTATATGCCTAATGCTTTTCGTGATATTTGCTCATTTCTAACCAAGAAAGGGTGAAGTTAACTTAATAATGGTTATTATAAGTTTATTAGACACCCTTCAAAACATGATTAATTATTTTATCTGCTTTTGAAAATTACAGTTTACTAATGAGTTGCACCTAATAAAACTTTCCAAACTAGGTCAAGTTGAAGATAACGCAGAAGTGTATAATCTGGAAGTGGTAGTTAGGGGTAGTTAAGTGTGGTTATAAAACATGTGAAACAATTATGTAACCGTCCATGTGGGTCAAATGTACGACAGTTGTAGGTTTATCGCGTCCGCTGACGTAGATCATATCTGTCTTTTCCCAGCACGATATTATTCTACGCTAAACAATTCGCTTTGCTTCGTGGATCACACGTATCATATCACCTTTCCTTAAACTACAATACAGGCAAGTGTAATAATTATTTTTTAAACACACGTAAATGCAACTATAATTTCAGAAATAAAACGCATATGAATTAAAACCCCACCACGACGACTTTATATTTCTAAAGTAACCTTGTCTTGAACACATACCTAATATTTAAGTATTTTAGGCGGGAAATCAAAACTGGAACCCTCAAGTGAGAGTACAGGGTGAATATTCTAATTTGACCCGCCTTTATCTTCGTAAATTTTGAGATATTTTAAAAATTCAAAATACTACTTTATGTAATTTTTTCTGCAGATTTCAGATCTGCTATCAGAATTTTCATAGACCTTTTACTATACGAGGGATGTTCTAAAGTTACATTTTTTTAAATGGAATTCCCCTGTATATTTTTACATATTTGGATTTGCCTCATGTTTCTGATTTCAAAATGTATAATTATTATATGTTTATTTCAATAATAACCGTGAAAACCGTAAATTCATATTTTTATTCATACCCACATATCTACCTATATTTTTTTCAAATAACTAATTAACAATAATTAACTGGCAGCACACGAACAACTTAATTAACCATCAACATAAAAAATAAAAGTAACTACAATAAATTTTCAATGTGTGCGCCATTTTGTGCAATGCACAGCTGGTATCTCTTAATTAAATTCTGAAACACATTATTCAGTATATGCCGATTATCATTTAGGTACTGAATTTCTAGAACTAGTTGCTCTCGTATAATGTCTAATGTTAAATTGTCTTTCGCGTAAATTTTATTCTTCAAATGCGCCCACAAAAAAGTATCTAGGGGCGTTAGATCTGGACTTCTCGGTGGCCAACTAATTGTTCCATATTTTCCGATCCACTCCTGGTAATTTTCATTTAAATAATTACTGACATTTACAACGTTATGGCATGGCGCACCGTCTTGTTGCCAAATGATGTTCCTAGTGATTCCTATGGGGAGATCGTCCAAAAAAATGTTCAATTTCATTTCGCAAAAAAACCTAAATACCTTTCGCCATTTAAATTTCCTTCGTAACAAAGTGGTCCAGTTACTCTATTATTAATTATTCCGCACCAAACCTTTTAAAAAAATAAATTAAACTTTAGAACATACGATTATTACCATTTTACCTGAAGAGATTGTCGTCCTTGAAATTGAATTTCTTTATATTTATGGGAATTTTCAAACGACCAGTAGTGAATGTTTTTCCTATTGAAACATCCTGCAGTTGTGAATGATGCCTTATCCGTCCACAGAATATTCTGAAAAATTGCTTCGTGGTTTTGCCTGTGAATTATTTGCTGACAAAATTGTAATCGCGAGATAGGATCTGCAGGTAACAGTTTTTGAACTGGCATTACACTATAAGGTTTACGTTCATATTTCTTTAAAGTCTTTATTACTGAACCCTGGGAAACTTCAGTTATTCGTGCGCAATTTCGGGTTGAGTCATAGGGATTTTCTTCAAAATGTAGCAATGTTCTCAATTCCATTTCCTCCGTTAAAATTGTAGCTTGAACATTTCTATTTGTATCAGTAAAATTTCTTGTGTTAAGGAATTTTTCTTCTGTTCTTTTAAATATTAATTTGGTGGGTTGTCGTCTGTTGGGAAACTTTCTTCCATAATGTCTTAAAGCTACTGCAGCATTTCTGTTGTTTTCAAGATATGTGTAATATATATCAAATTTTTCTGCCCAAGAATACCTCATATTTATATTATAAATTCCCCCTAACACGCAAACACTATTATAACAAAGCGTCACTAATTGTTACAATCAATTGTTGTAACTGTCAAAAAAGTTGTTTCAAATTTGTTTTCAATAGCAAAGCCTATACTGTTTCTAAGCAAGAAATTTATTGTTTAATTTATGGCTAAAATATGAATTTATGGTTTTCACGGTTATCATTGAAATAAACATATAACAATTATACATTTTTGAAATCAGAAACATGAGGCGAATCCAAATATTTAAAAAATATACAGGGTGGTCCATTTAAAATAATGTAACTTTAGAACATCCCTCGTATAGTAAAAGGTCTATGAAAATTCTGATAGCAGATCTGAAATCTGCAGAAAAAATTACATAAAGCAGTATTTTGAATTTTTAAAATATCTAAAAATTTACGAAGATAAAGGGGGTATCAAATTAGAATATTCACCCGGTACAGTATCCTTATCGTTCGAATATAGTAATGTATTTAGCATATCATAAATCGCAAGCTAGGGTTCTTTGACTACTAGGAAGTCATCGGACATGTATAATTAAGCAATAGTAGTAGACACGTTTCGTTCTCCTATCAACTCATCAGTAGACCAGACTAGAGAAAAGGATAACATCGCAATAAACGATTGAACCAATATTCGTTGAAGTTTTTGTGGATTAAAACCACAGGTGATACAACACGCCATCTCTTGATGGAAAGACTAGTTCAGAATGTGATATGTTCTACGGGTTGCAGTACATTTGGCGCTCCCAACTGATTAGCAGTTAAATACATCTTCTGTCCACATCTCAACGTTGTTTGTTCAGAATACGGTAGTAATATATTTAGCATGTCATAAATGGCAAGCTTTGACTACGAGGAAGTCATCAGATATGTACAGTTAAGTAAATATTCTCTTCGGAAAATATTTGGTGGCATTATTTAATTGTATATGTACGATGCCTCATTGTCAAAGAACCCTAGCTTGCTACTTATGACATGCTAAATACATTACTATCGTATTATGGGCAAACAACGTTGAGATGTGGACAGATTTATTTTACTGCTAGTCAGCTGGGAGTGCCAAATGTCTGCAACCCGTAAAACATATCATTCTGAACTAATCTTTCTATCAAGAGATAACGCGTTGTATCACCTGTGCTTTTTAATCCACAAAAACTTCAATGAATATTAACTAAACGGTCCATTGCGATGTCATCCCTTTCTCCACTCTGTAGTGCCGATGAGTTCGTTGGAGAAATAAACATGTCTACTACTATTGGTAAAAGGGATCTCATCGCAATACACAACATACCAATTCTCTTCGTTCGACTATAGAGTAATATGACATAAATATGAAGATGAATTCGGTACATTCTACTTCATATCCAGTTCGGGAAATGTATTGTCGTATCCAGCAAAATCTTCAGATTTAATAGTCCCAGATTTTTTCAGCAGTCGGCACTTAAATCGTACCGTCTTCCAAAAATATCAACTTTGGTGGAAACTATTGGATATTCGACTTACCCCGTATCAAAATGGTTGCTGCGGACTGTGGCACAGTTACGTAATTCAAAGAAATAGATTTACGAAAGCTGTAATCATAGGCATATTCGACAAACGATATGATCAATTCAAATTAGGCTTAAAGAACATACGGCTGATCCAAAAAATATAGAAGATAAATCTAGCGCTAGCGTTACTCAGGACCATAACAAATAATATACAATTATATGCCTTTGAAAGCTCAAAAACAAAGAATATCTAAAAATAGTATAAATGATGATAACGGGCTTTCCTTGGTTAATGATTGACGTTTCCTCGAATTATGACCACAGATAACATAATATCACACACAGTATAACTTGGTTTACTTTTCACATACTCCAGATGATGAGATTGTGAAAATTAATTTTTACTTTAGTGTTACTCACATCACAGTGTCAACCCAGGAGGAAACGAGTTTAATACAATTAATTTTAAATATAATAAATATAAATTTGTTGGCAATATCTACATTTTTTGCATGTTATTTTTGTATTGATTAGCATATTACGAGATCGTCAAAATGTAAAATATTGTTAAGATTTAATTGTGGTTAATTAAAAGTTAATTTTTTTAAAAAAGGCAATATGTATGCATTTGATTAGCGAATTGCGGAGGCAAGCCAAAGGCATTATTACATTTTCCACAATATGTAATTTACATAAATCGTCGAGGCACATCCAGTTCATAATAACTAGTTCACAACTAAAGGCAATTACTCAACTAATTAAGACCATAATAATTCATAAAGTGGTATGTTCTGGGAACTTAGGAGCTTTCAGTTTGCTGCTCAAGGAGCAGACAGGAAACAGTATCGCTTCTTGTGATGCAAGGGTGAATTAAGCTTTTGCATACACTGAGAAAAAAGCTTACCCGGTTCCAGGTGAATTCTTAATACCACGAATTCCATGTTTTTCTCTAATTCAAATAAGCAATTACGTACTTTTTTTCAAAAAACAAAATTATAGTAACCATATAAGCAACAGGACGTAAATTTCATTTAAAATATATAATATTAAATATCACTGATTAAATCATTTGAAACAGAAAATTTCCTTCATATTTTTGAAAATTTTCAACATTCAATTTCTAATTTAATGACTATGAACAAAGTAAAAATAACTAAATTGAATTTTTCGTTTGCTTTAAATATTATGTGTCTTCTATGAATTGCAGAAATTTTAGTAATGAAAATATCTAACTAATATTTTCTATTGGAACTTTGTGTTTATTAATTTTGAATTTTAGTCACTAGATTTTAAAAGAACTATAAATATTCAACAGTTGAGTACAATCGTACAATTGTAGCGTCTGAGATACTTTCATTAGTGAATAGGTTAAAATCTTCCAATTTCAGTGGATATGATAATATTTCCAATGACTTAATAAAAAACTTAATATTAGGTATGTCAGCTACCAGTATTTTTAGTAAATCTATGGGAACTTTTCCAAACATATTTAAATTAGCTATTGTACAGCCAATGTATAAAAAAAGGTGATCCAAATGATTATGGCAACTACAGACCAATTGGTACACTCTGTAGTTTTTCTAAATTAATTGAACTAGACCTTAAGGATCAGTTTTCATCTTCTCCATAGCTGAGTAATAGAACACAAATTGTAAAACTAAATTATGAAGTAAGCAGCACTGCTTGTAACATAACACAGGGATTTCCCCCAAGGTTCTGTTTTGGGTCCTCTATTATTCAATATTTTTGCCAATGATCTAACAGCATATTTAAATAAAATTGAAAATTTTCTTAAGTTTATTTACGACCGTTAGATATAGCTTTTATCAATTTTTATGGTCTTTTTTTAAAGAAAACTACTTTTTTAAAAAACCGACTTTTCGATACGTTTATTGTATCTTGTTCAGGGTCATTAAAATTGAGTTTCTCGTGTTAAAAGGTATACATAAATTAATTGCAGGTGTATCATAGATAGAGGATTTGATGTCTAAATACAAATATAAAATTAACTAGAAACATGTCTTATTGTTTGGCGAACTAAGCTATAGCAATGCAATAGAATTAGTTCGCCAATGTATACCTTTTAACACGGGAAACTCAGTTTTAATGACCCTGAAGAAGATACAATAAACGTATCGAAACGTCGGTTATTAAAAGAGTTGTTTCTTTAAAAAAATACCCTAATCCCATAAAAATTGATAAAAAATTGAAAAATGTTTATTGTGTCTGTTGATGATACAAATACTTTAATTTTTATCAAGGACTTAAATACTATTAAAAATATTGTTGAATTAGTATATTCGAATGTTATCCAGTGGTCAGAAAAAAACAAACATAATTTAAATAAAAGCAAAACTAGCATGTTATTATTTATTCACTTTAGAAAGAAACCTAGACAGTTCTCTTTTCAATGTAAGTGAGTTAACATTAAGTTTTGCGAATCGGTCAAAATATTGCGTAACATTTAGTTGCAATGGGGAAATTATATAGACACCCTGTGTAAGAAATAGGGAACTTGCACATTTTTTTTACTTCATAAAAATGTTCTACAATACTAAAAAATAAAGTATGCAAAAATTTGTTATAAATTATTAAAGATTCGCGCGAGCGAACCGTTTCAAACAGGTTCAAAAGCGTGGGAGTAGTGTGACATCACACCATACAATTTACAAGTGACGACGGAGATCCCAGCACTCGACCGCTTGATTTCAGATACTTAAAATGGAAACAAAAAACTCCTTATTTTAAATATTGCATTGTACCGTTGTGTAAGAATACTACAGTAAAAGTGCCAGATAAAATATTTATAATATTGCCAGAAGATAAGATCTCGTCGATCAAAATGGCTAAAAGCGTGTAGAAGAAATGAAAAAGACATTTCACAGAGCAGTAGGTCTCTACATGCTGTGAAGATCATTTTAATGTAAGTACATTATTAAATACTATATGTCTATCTACTAGTTTTTCGCAGGCGGGCAATAAAATATTCCAAATTCCGAATTATTGAATTTTAATTAGGGTAGGATTAAAGAAAGAATGTGTATACAATGTTAGAAAATAAGATTAGTAGATAGAATGTAATTTAGTGATACTAAGTAAAGGTAATTTCCTGGTGCGAAAGTAAACAGCTATTTATTATTATACTCTTCGCAAATACGATTACGAAGAGTATATTGCATTTGATCGGGACATTTCTAAAATCGTTAATATCGCTCGCAGAGAAAAAATCATTTCATTCGTCATCGAATTCTGAACAACTTTCAAAATGTTCGTCTGTTTATCTGTCCGTCCGTCTGTCCGTCCGTCACGTTTCTTGTAAGCATGATAACTAAAGAAAGAAAAGTCCGATCAAATTGAAATTTGGGCTATAAGTTAGTGTTAGCTAGAGGAAGAAATCCATTGTTTTTGAAAAAATCAAATAGTAAATAAAAAAGTTATAGGACATTTTATTTAAAAAATATGAATCTACAGAGGGTTGCAATTTTCAATGTGCTACTAAAATTGGAAGTAATTTTCTATAGACACCAAAATGCTGTAAAATATACTACCACAAATTTCGCCTACGCAGTCGGCATCATCGGGAGATGAAAAAAATTGAAAATTAAATATGTTATCAATATATTAGGTATTGTAAGAATGAATCTTAGTTTATACTATAAAATATACTGCCACGCGTTTCGCCAATACAGTCGGCATCATCGGGAGAGAAAATTAAATATGTAGTCAATACATTAGGTATTGTAAGAATGAAGTTTATAAGACAAACACAAGATTCTTTTCAAAAACTGCGAAGAATATCCTACAGATTGTGCAACAATTATATAAAAGTTCAATAACACTACTGTCTGCGAAGAGTAAAATGTTTACCTCTAGTATATATAGTATATTGCAAATACCTTTCCCTTGCCCTTTAATTTATTCTATTCAAATTTTACATTTATCGATTATGTGAATGATAACACTTATTTCCTTTGCCCCAAAACATAGTACTAAAATACCTACGATAGGTAATTATACATTTGCGCAACATTTCCCTTTGCAGCAAATGTCTTCTATAGAGACACTTTACGCGTGTGTACAAAAAAACACGAAAAATATAGAAGTGGCTAAATTCTTTTCAAACATAAGACTAAGTCTGCTAAAAAATGCTTAGTTGCGACTAAGCATTTTGTAGTTATTTCTTTTTATTCCGTGATCAAATCATAACTATTTTATGTTTATAAATTATTACTAAAAGCTAAAAAAATACATACTTCTCTGCCTTGACCCCGCGGACCTCTCCAAGGGAAAAACTTTCACTATTTTGTATAAAAGATGCCACCATAAACATATCCACTTTAGGCAAATTATCAGATTGGCCCTTTGAAAAACCTTGATCAGTCATTTATAAAAAATCTCTACAACTACAATAAGCGGTACTATAAAACACAATTAAATATTTATATCAGAACAGTCACTAACAAATCAACCACAGTGTAATAACACCATATTGTACATATGTTTATATAGAATGTCATACTTTGTTAAATTGTTTGTATAATTATTTTTAAGTATTTTATGAATGAATTGATTTTTTAGTTTTCTTTTTTCTGTATATGTATATATATTAATATAAATCTTATTCTGTATCCCATACAAGTTGTAAATAATCTACTTAATTGTGAATAAAGATTTTAAATTGAATTGGAATTGGTAAACATCTGATTGTGTTGCTTCTCGGCGCAACGACTACCGAATATTGTATGGTGTGACGTCACAGTCAATAGTAGCTCGTTTCGGGCCACTTCAATTTTATCACTGTTTAGATCCTTCTTACTGATCGCGTGGAATTAGAAGTCTTATTTTTTTGTGAAGTACACGTTTTATTACAACGTTACGATATGTTTTTTAGTACTATTTTTATTTTTTAAATTATAGGCAAGTTCCCTATTACGCAGTAGCTGCTACGGATTAAAGTTCATGTCTACACACTGCGATGTTCTTTCGAATCTTTATTATGATAATTTCCATTGTCATCTGAAATATGGCATATCTAATTGGGGTGATATCACACGCGATAATCGAGTGTTTCCATTTTGCAAAAAAGATGCTATTCGAATCATAGCCGGACTAGGTTTCCGTGAGAGCTGCCGTAGTAGTATTTAAAAATTTTAAATTTTGACTGTACCTAGCTTGTACACAGGGTTATGCATTATAAATTACCCACCCTTATCATCGTTATTATTGCCTATAGAAAAAAATTTTGAATAAGAGTTGTGTGGTTATGACTGAATTTTGTTAAAATTCTATCAAAAGTACAGTAGCCGTGCAGATTTCAGGGGATACAAAAAAATAATATATTTTTTTAATAGGATACCCTGTATAGTATTAAATTTTTTGGAATGATCCTTTGTTCCTGATTTCAAAATATACCATATGTTAACCGTACCATATACCGTTTTTGAGTTATTAAACATCGAATATCTTAGTTAAACTAGTTACTGTAAATATGGAAAAGTTAACATTATTAAAGTGAGCTATGAAAATGACAACTATTATGTTTGATAAGTGACATTTCTTTAATGAAACTAAGATATTCGACGTTTAATAACTCAAAGACGGTATGTGGTAGGGGTAACATATGGTATATTTTTGAAATCAAGAACAAAGGATCATTCCAAAAATTTAATAATATACAGGGTATCCCATTTAAAACAAAATATATTTTTTTTGTATCCCCTGAAATTTGCACGCTACTGTAATTTTCATAGCATTTTGAAAAAATTCAGTCATAACCACACAACATTTATTTAAAACTTTTTTTTGTATAGGCAATAATAACAATGATAAGGGGTGGTTAATTTATAATGGATAACCCTGTAGTGTACATACTGGAAGAGTGTATATTTGTATATTTGTATATAATAATTAGCATAAATTTCTCGCCAACCGAATTAACCACAATACCAGATCTATGAGGCATACTACGGAAAAAAATACATTGAAAACTCTATACTAGAAAAATCTTCATTAGAATGGCTGTAAATTTTTTAATTGCCTATCTGATGTATTTAAATACTCCAAAAGTTTATATGTTTTTAAATCAAAATTAAAACAAAAAATACTGCTAGACAAAAATTGTTATGCCACCGACGACTTTTTTAAATGAATGTTTTACGTAAATTGCGACCTATTTAAATCAGTTTCTGTTATATACACTTTTTAATGCATAATCTATTTTTCATTACAATATACCTCTAATATGTTCTCCTGGCCTGTTTTTGCATTTTTTTACTTTTTTTATTACCATATTTCTATCAATTCTGACCTGTATAAGACAATATCTGTTACATATTATAACATATTTTATACGTTTTTCTTCATTGCATTTATATTGAAGTTTTTGCAACTTTTATCACGTTTTTTGTATAATTTATTGACTTGGGTAAAACAATTTCTGTTATACGTATACACACCAATAAGTATTATTTATTTATTTATTTCGTATATAAACCTTTTTTTTATAAAAAATGCTGAAAAAAGTTATGAAAACGTCTGAAATTAAATTGATAGTCTTATAACATAAAATCTGCCAGAGTTCATCATTAGTGTATGTGAACAAAAAGAGGCAAAAGCATTAAAATGCTGCATTGAGGAATTTTACCGTCTATATTAACGGGTCATTTACTTTATCATAAAAACAAACAATCTTTTATTATTCGTATTACATGCGGCTGGCGAGTGTCACTTGAACGTTTATAAGTTTAAAATTTTCTTGTTAAATGAAACATACCTGTACTCACACGAATTTGTTTTATTCAACAACATGTAAACTAAGTACCTACATATATAAAAAAAATATATTAATTTTGTACACTATTTATTCAAAATTATGATCTTGTCAGAAATAAAAAGGCAACATAGGAAATTATACGATCTTTCACACAGAGCCACAGTTTTGGAGATAATTGCGAAACAAGCTTTTGGCGAAAATCCAAGTTTAAGTTCTCGCAGGGCAGCACAACAATTAGGAACATCCAAGTCTAAAGTGCAACGAGTATTACATCGAGACCACAGAAAAGCTTATCATTTATATCCCGTACAAAATTTACATCCCGGTGATACAGAGAAGCGTTTAAATTTTTATCGTTGGCTAATTAACTCTGTAAGGGGGAATCCCGAATTCTTAAGAAAAATATTATGGACCGATGAGGCGACGTTTACCAGAGCTGGAGTAGTGAATCACCATAATATGCATGTTTGGGCACACGCAAATCCTCACCAAACCCGCCTTCGATCATTTCAAAATGAATTTAGTGTAAATGTTTGGTTGGGTATTATTGGAAAACAACATTTGTGGCCCACACTTCTTGCCGCCTAGGCTAAATGCAGAATTGTTTCGGGATTTCCTCACTCATGACCTTCTCGAAATAATGGGAGATGTTCCCCTTGATGTACGAAATGAAAGTTGGATGGAGCACCAGCGCATTTTAGACGGGTGGTGCGCGAATGGTTGGACGATAATTATCCTGAGAGATGGATAGGTCGTGTGGGAAACAATTATAACGCCCAGGAGAATATTGTAAGAGGTCCGGTGGCCTGGCCACCAAGATCACCTGACCTCACGCCTTTAGACTTTTATATGTGGGGTTATTTAAAAGAAAAAGTTTATGCTACACCGGTGACAACGCGAGATCAGCTACTTGAGCGTATCCAACAAGCTTGCAACGAGATGAGGGAAAATCATCATCAAGTATCCGCCGCTGTCAATTCCACAATTCAGAGGTGTCACAAATGTATTGAAGTGAATGGGCTCCAATTTGAGCAACTTCTTTAATTTCCTGTGTTTCACTGTTTGGTAATGAGTTTTATTTATGTTCTTAGTTTTTACATAAATTCTGTAATTTATGAAATAAATGATAAACTTTCAATAAAGTTTAGTCATGAAAATGCTTTTTACTATTTTACTCGAAAAGTAAGTGTTGTACCAAAAAACTAAAAGATACCTTCTTTCTTCCAAATTGAACACTGAATCGAACAATCTCAAAATCAACTGCACAAAACAGTAGCGTAACATAGTTTCGGCGAAAAATTCATCTCCCCCCACCCTCTGGCGGCGCCACTGGAGCAGTACAAAGATAAGACTTTATAAAACAATAGAGACTTAAAAATCATCACCGCCCCTAAAACTTCAAGTCGATAGCTTTCGTAATTTTAGAGTTATTAAAAAAATTGTTTGTTTTTCACAAAACTTCAACATCCTGTATCTTTGTTAGCAATCCCCTAAGGATGTAAGTTGATAGGAACTTTTCGGCTTATTTTAAGTCCCTCTATCACATGTCGAAGTTTGTCAGGTAAACTTCGGACCACCCTGTATGTTGTACACGAAGGTATCTGACATCAAATTAAACGGTGTTTTATTTCTCTTTTGAAATCTTTTCTAATATGATTGTCTTCAGACGTATAATATTTTATTAAAAAATATTTCTCTGAGTGTACACTTTAAGGGCAAAGCCAGCGAACATCATCGTAGTCAGCACGCTCTAGTATTTAGATGTTAATTTAGTGCGAAGGAGAAGTTCTCAGGATCTTAGACAATGGATAGTCAGGCACAGTTAAATACAGACATTTTACACTCTGGTGAGCAGGACATTTTCTTGTTATGTTCTGTATTTGCTGCACTGTAAATAACGCAAACTCTGTGTTTGCTAAGAAAACCCATGAATCATGCTCAATTTCATCCACTTGCATAAATTTTAGCTATTCATCGCTATAATTGCGGATAATGTTACATATTATTCAACGGAATCGTTGCTTCAAACATGGATTGGTATATAAAGATCACTTATTTTATAATGTCTAATCAGGTTCGCATTAACAAGATTAGATTAGATTTGTTTACAAAAAAACATTATTTATTTATTGACTTATTTATTTATTTATTTAGATACATCATCCAAAAATCATAATGACCAATTACTGGATAAGAACTATTACAAAAACTACATTATAATAAAAATTACAATATAAAAGGCAAGGCAACTAGATGAAGAAAAAATTAAGAAAAATTCAAATAAAAAATATAAAAGACAAAAAACATGAAAACGGTAGAAAAAAATGACAATTTAAATTTATTTATAGAGGTAACAGAATTAAAAATGTCTCTTTTTGCAAACAGTTGTAAGTATTGACACATTAAATACACGAGGCAAAATATTTGTTCGAGGTGCATCTAGAAAAAAAGTTGTCCGAGTGGTGCAGCGGGATGTGGTACATGGAAAAACAATTTTTCGATTATTTTGAGACAGTTTATTTTATTATTAATTAATTTATGTAAGAATAAAAACACTTTTTTGTCCTACGGGTATTTAACTATCCACTGTAAATCTATTTAAAAAGAACTTCTTGGAAATATCCAATAGGAGGATATTCCCCATCAATTTCAAGAGCCAAAAACTTTAAGAAGCGTCTCTGAATACTCAAGAAGTTTGGTATATGTAGCATACCTCGGATGCCATATTAAGTACGCATATTCTAATTTAGATTTAATAAAAGTATTAAAAAGTAGAGTAAGGGGACGGATGTCAGTAAAACCTGCGATTTTCTAATAACAAATTCCATGTTCCATTTTATGTTAAAAGTCAGTTTAACATCAAATGTAACACCAAGATCTTTAAAGAATTCGACCCATTTTACCATTGTAATGACTAGTGTATAGTCATCAGGAAGAGTTTCTTTCTTCATAGAAAAAGATAATACATTAAATTTGCCAGCATTGAGCGGCAGACCGTTTTGATTACCCTGTATTGTTTCAAGATTTTCTTGAAGCCTTCGACAGTCAACAACAACAGAAAATTTTTAACCACCAGCAGCATACAACAAGAAATCAATATCCAGATCAACTGCGATATCATTAATAAATAATACAAACAACAGAGGACCCATGAGGGAACCCTGAGGAATCCCCGAAGTTGCAATAATATCAGAATATCTAATCTGACCACGGTACATTGATTTAATCGATATATACATCGAAATATTTGGATTGAGTATAGAAAATTTATTTATTTTTTCTTTAGGAATAAAATATTGAAATGAGGGGCATATTAATATTTATAAATTTCTTGTTTACGTGATGGGATTATAACTAATTGCACATTCATGAAATTGTTAACCGGCGCAGGAAAAAACTTTGCATTAAAAAATTCATAATTAATTCGCATCTACTAAACAAAACTTTTAATTTGTTACATTTTACATTGTGCTCTAGACTAATTGTGAATAAATTGGAAAACGGCGTAGATTATACAGTAAGAGTGAGGTGTAACAGGTGATGCATTATAAAAAAGCACTGATATAATGCTACTGAGCAGGCTGATTATTCAAATCAGATAAGACATACACCTCGTTAAAGTTTATTGTAAACGAGTGAAATAATACAATAAGAGGATGATTTAGAACACTAAATTAACGGAAGTTTTTATTCTAAAACACAATAAAATTCTGCAAACTATATACTTACTGGATATATCCTGTCGTTAACGAACTCAAATAAGCAGGTAATATACGTGATTTAATATTGAAATTAATTTCATATTTTTACAATGTAGACAATATGATATGGTAAATCTACACTTAATCTACTTACTTAATTATATAAATAAAAACAGTTAGTCAGGGACTATGTAGACATTTTTTTGTATGAATACCTATGCAACCACTGTTTTTACATTCTGTCAGTTATAGACCAATACGAACGTTTCGATTTAAAAAAATGGCAAATTTACCCGAGTCGGCATGCTGTGTGCGTGCGTGTGTGCGTGCGTGCGTGACTATGTGCCTGTGTATGTGTGTATGTGTGTGTGTGTGAGACACGTTTTTCTCAAGCATGGCCTCACCTGCAAATTTGTGGGAAGCCCAAATTAGAACCTTAATTATCCTCCTCAGACCCATCGTTGATTGGCTCATTTAATCAGTATAATTGGGCATTATTTATTTATGGACATTTAAAAACCAATTCCTTCCAACAGAACAACATAAGATATATTTTACAAGATGTACATTTAACAAAGGTTAAAATCTTGCACCCAGAATATCTACAAAAGGAGCGACATTTTTGGAAAATGTTCATGAATTCAAATAAATGCCCAGCATTCTGATTTTTGAAGTTCTTATCGGGCATTGGATAAACACAATCTCGTTCTTCTTTTTAAATAAACACAATCTCATTCTTCTTTTTAGGCTCCCCCTTCTTCATTCGATACTTCGGCTTTTCAGCATTGCTGATGTGGTCTTCGGTTTTCAAAAAAATAAATAAGAGATTTGGCGATGGCTAGTTTAAAATCCAGATAATCTAAAGTCTTCCTTCTTGGAACATTTGCTTTAGCTTCATCTTGACGATACTCAAGCCGTCCGGTAGCTGTACCAAAATCAAAAAGGTGGCAGATGCATTGATCGTTCACTTGTTGGTTGACCCACACTATTTACTTTTTAAAAATTTAGTTCCAATATGTGATATATCAACAAATTAGCAATACATTGAGTGGTAATAAAATATTAAACGCGTTTTACATAAAACTTAAATAAAATACCTAAAGAATCATTTAAAACGTCTAAAGTTACTTTATTTTAGTCCTTACGTTTTCTGTAGTCAAAATTCATCTTAAACGCTGATATGAATGCTGCACATAACCACAGTATAGTTTTGTATACTGTGACATAACCTCATAAATGCAGAAATTCTGTCGAACCATATGCTAGAGCCATGCAAATTTTTATGAGCATGTTCTAAACCTTATATGTATGATAAATATGGGAGTGAGGTGCACTTACGCACTCAAATCATTACAGTAAAATAATCATAAATGATAGGTATGAGCTGAGGAGGTTATTATTAGTAAAATCCAAGTGATAAGTACAGGGTTATCCCACGAAAAGGCCTACCCCTATATTTTGTCTGAGGAGTGGCAGATGTCACACCTGCGATGATCTTTTAAATGGCAAAGAAGTTGACTTTTCTACACAAGATATGGAGTCTTTGAAAAAGTTCACATATTTTAAATATGCTCGAATTATATCTGTCGACGTTGAACGGTCCTTCTCAAATACAAATGAATTTTTAATGAGAGGCACCGAAGATTAACACGAAACATTTAGAACAAATATTACTAATATACGTTTACTTTTGAGATTGCTAGATAAAAATACACATGTGTCGCCCTCCACACATACACGTCAGTGTGCCTTTACAGCAAAATGCCACCTCTACTTATAAATAAAGCTGCAAATCGTTTCTGTGTATCATGGTCGTAGAGTACAGATGTACTTACTGTCGCCGGCATTCACGTTGACCACGAAATTCTTTCTCCAGTCCAGTCTATCATTAGCTTTCGAGTTGTGTACACGTTAAGTCTCTTGGGCGTATTGCATATTGTTTTTGTGTTTTTGTTTTATTTGTTGTACTGTATTGTTGATATTAAATTAATAATAAAGCATGGCAGACGTACGCAGGAGTAGAAAACGGCAATTTGCTGACAAAGTGAAAGTTCATAGGTGAATTCCCGGATTTATTCTATGATGGTGCTAAAATAATTTGTAAAGTGTGCGAGAAAGATTTGATGTGCTAGGATAAGCGTGATTGTGAACGTCCCGTAAATAGTGTACACCATAAAAATAAAAAAAATAGCGTGCCTTCAACAACACAGTTTATGTTTGATTTACTATTAATGCCGATTGCCTGTGATGTTCCGCTGCACATACTCGATAAACAACCATTTCGAGAGTTCTGGAATAAATACAATGTCCAGGTGAAGTTACCAAGTCGCACAACATTATGTAACTATCTACCAACTGTACACGTAGACATGGTAAATAACTTCGATCATAAACACGATGATAGAAGGTAAATAAGATGAAATGTGAATTAAAAAACACACGGCTGTGGTTATCTATTGATGAGACAACATATTGTAAAAAAAAATTCTATTTTAAATGTTATAGTACGAGTACTGGACCCTCTTAAACCGACAGTTCCACTGTTACTAGCTAGCAAAAGACTAAGTCAGTGTACTAGCGAAACAATTACCAGGGTGGTGTTGGAGACGTTAGAAAAATTTGAACTGTCAAAAAGTCAAGTGTTGATGTTTGTGACTGATGGCGCCGTGACAATGCGTTCGGTAGGCCGTTTTTTGCAAGAACAAGGTTGTACGTTTATACATGTTACGTGTAAAGTGCATGCTTTACATCTCGTGGCAGAAACTATTCGAAAATGTTTTCCAAAGGTGGATACATTAATAGCAAGTACAAAAAAAGTGTTTCTTAAATCTCCCTAAACGTCTCCGTGCATTTCATAGCAAGTGTCCAAGTATTTCTGAACCACCACAGCCTATTCTTACACGTTGGGGAACATGGCTGCAGGCAGCTTTTTATTATGCTGAATATTTCTAACAAATAAAAGCTGTGATACTACAATTCAATCTAGATGAGGCTGCAGATATTAAGGAAAGCCAGACAAAATTCGAAGATATTTCCGTTGAGACAGCTTTAAAAAATATTGCGAAGAACTATAAACTATTACATGAAAGCATAAAAAAAATTAGAAAAGAGTGCGTTGTCGTTAGCGGAGTCACTGCAAATAGTGGACGAAGTAAATCTATTGCTACACGATATAGGTGACGCAATAAATGAGCGCGTTAAAGAAAAGGTCGCAAGTGTGTTAAATAAAGACACCGATTTTACCAAATTAAGACAAATATGTGATGGTGCAGCCCCAGTTCCATTAAATGCGTTCAAAGACTATTTTACGTATGCGTGTATTACATCAGTAGATGTCGAACGGTCGTTTTCAAAATATAAGAATATATTTTCACTAAAGTGAACATCACTCATGGAGACAACCATAGAAACATACCTGATGCTGCAAAATGGCTACACATCTTCTCCAGTTTGTGATAAGCAAGCTAGTTAAGAGGGTAAGTTTTACATACATTGTTATAAATTGTAACAGTTTATTGTTTCTCGTATTAGTTAATTTCGCATACGCCACTGTCCCACGAAACATTTTTGACAGCTCTACTTATAAACGGACAGCTCAGGTGGGTATAGGTTGTGTTTCGCCTCAATTGAATAAATGAGATTAATATTGGCAGAACTTATTATGTCAACAAATACTCAAAATAAAAAAAACGAGCAAAGTTTTCAAAGTCAATAAATATTTGAAGTCAAATACTAGAAATTACTAGTACGACTTTTTACTAATTGCAAGTTTCTAAAATGGTAAAAAAATTGGCAAGTGTGACTAGATAATCTTAACTCATAGTATAGTCTACTACGAAAGTATAGCTATGTCTGTGGCTGTTTTACTTAATTTTTAATTAAATAAAGTGAGTGGTTTATTATGACTTGTGACTTTGTACCTTTTAGATATCCAGTATTTATTCCCATATGTAAAAATTTAAAATTAAACCTGCCACATATGGCACTGCCCTCTCAGCGCACTTTGCGGTATTAATGCATTTACATTCCTATGTCTACAAAAACAGTAATCGTAAAAGGAATTATTAAATAAACATTAGCAGCAATTTACTGAATGCATAAGAAAACCACAAAAAAGTATTGAAAACACATCAGTAAATTGCAACTTCATTGTATACTAAACGTACGTCTAACCACATAACCAATAAGAACAGAATAAATTATTTTTCTGATGTATCTGTGAACGAAACAAATCACTGTTTAGCCAACCAGAAGATAGTTTGATTTAAATTGCATATAGATATATCCATTCAGCAACTTTTTGCATTTCTGGCGGCTTTGTTTGTTTTGTGTGGTTGGTAGGTTTAATACTGCTTTCACACTTGAATAATAACTTATTTCTATTAATCTGACAGTGGTTCCCAGGTTATTCCACCATTTCCAGTTCTTCTACAAGGGCTATTCGAGCATTACCCCTGTTCGCTTCAAACTACAGGGTGCGCAAATTTCGAAGTTTGTATAGGGTAACTCGGTAACTGTAAGAGA
The DNA here is from genome assembly GCA_029963845.1 of Rhamnusium bicolor. Taxonomy (NCBI): domain Eukaryota; kingdom Metazoa; phylum Arthropoda; class Insecta; order Coleoptera; family Cerambycidae; genus Rhamnusium; species Rhamnusium bicolor. The sequence continues at coordinate 22,783 of JANEYF010001750.1, forward strand.
CACAAAAAAATGGAAGACACTTTCTCGATCTCTTTTTTTTTTAAGACAAATTCACTGGCAAAAACAAAAATTTGCTTTCGTCTTTTGTTTTCGAGTTATAAACAGATAATTACTTACTTTTAAACACAACAATATTTTGGTTGTTTGTAGAGTTATGAAAAAACAACTCATTTACATTCTTAAGGCACTTTTTTCTGTATAATACAGTGACGTCGAGAAAATTAAAAAAACGGTGCAATTTCGAGTTATGTCATAAAGTTGTATTTTTTAAATGGGACTCATAGTTGGCTATGGTTTATTTAAAAGAAAATTTTTTTTCTCTTTCAAACTATATATCACATGTAGGGTTGCTTTTGATGAGTATTTAATAGCGAAAATAATCTTTTAGTAGATTACTTTTTGTGTTTTTTTATATTTATTCCAAGTAGGCGTGTGTCATCTATGACAGTGTTTATCCGTTTGTCAGTAAATTGCATATTAATAATTTTGTTTCCGTCATAATTACACCCCATTTAATCGTAAAAGTGAAGATGTCTTACGAAAATTACGAGAAATATGAAATGCTAGAATGCTTTATTCAAAGTAATAACAATTGTGATATTGCATCCGAAATATATTACAATCGCTATCCAGAAAGAAGACAACCTAATAAATTTATTTTTAAGAGGTTAAAAGAAAATCTCATTAATTGTGGGTCCTTCAACAGGCTGGCACCAAAAAATCAAATATTTATATATAATTTTATAATACATGTAATTATATTACAAAATAAAAATTCAAATTAAAGTAAATGTTTAAACTGATGTCCATTATGTTCGATACATATTACACCTCTTCATAACACTCTGAACTGCATTATAAATATGAAGATTTGAAATGGAATTCACACAGTCTATGAAACTGTGAGTTCATTTATGTCGGTACTGGTTTTCTTGTATAACTTGTCTTTAATGTGACCCCAAAAGGCAAAATCTAGTGGCGTTAAGTCAGGTGATCGTGGTGGCCACCTCACTGTCCGTTACTTTCCATCCAGTTTTTTCCAAAATTGGTATTTAATAATTCTGAAACGATTCTGATATTATGAGGTGGTGCATCATCTTGTTGGAAGAACTGATTTCTTGCCCCAATTATGGGTAGATTGTCAATAAATTCCTCAATAATTTTCTGGTTTAAAATTTCGTAGTACCGCTGGCCATTAAGATTTTCTTGATATACAGTGTGACCCACTTAAGACCGGAGCACCCTTATAAAATCTACATTTTTCGACCGATTTCAGTTTTTATTTTTTTAGCAAAAAGAGTATCAAAAAGTCTACGTTTGCACAAATTTACAAAAAATAATTCCAATTTTCAGGGCATGCTATATGTCATGATTTTTTTTTCATGTCAAAAATTGCTAAATATTATTAGCAATTTCTTTCGTGAAATTTTGACTCCACCACTGAATTCACCATCCTTCAATTAGCTATATTCCAAAACCTCATTGGAATATATTCAGTGGTAACAAAGTTATAACAACATTAATTTTGGAAACATACCGTCCGGAGCACCCTTATAAAATCTACATTTATCAACCGATATCAATATTTATTTTTTTAGAAAAAAGAGTATCAAGAAGTCTACGTTTGCACAAATTTACAAAAAATAATTCCAATTTTCAGGGCATGCTATGATTTTTTTCTTGTCAAAAATTGCTAAATTTTATTAGCGATTTTTTCGTGAAATTTTGTCTTCACCACTTGAAAATACAGTTTCTCATAATCAGTTAATTGCTAATCTCAACCAACAATTTTCCATAAAGACTCTTAGAATTCTTGGGTTCTGGTATTATTTCCCTACGGGCTATCCGTATTCTTCCACAAAGTAATTTTGTTTCTTTCTTCATTTGCTGAATTTAAAATATGCTTGAATTGAAAATTTTAAAATACATCTAACTTGAGAAAGGTAGGCTGTGATAATGACATGTAATTATTCTGAATAGTTATTTGACTAAAATAAAAGTAAGCTCTGACAATGACAGATTGAGTCTTATAATTTGAATATGAGAAAGTTTATCATTAACGTTCAATTAGAATAAGCCGATTTTACGTTAGGGCTGTACAATTGTCTTTGCTAGAACAAATTGAAATTGTGCGCCTTTCTGGAGACAGTAACAGAAGTGAAAGAAAAGTATGCAAAATATTTAATGATACACATCTAGCTCACCCCTCTAAGTAGTAGTAGTGTACAGAATAAATAAAATTTTCAATGAAAAAGAAGCCGTATTTAAGAATATTTTGAAAAATAATGAGAGTAGAAGGACTGGATACGAACTGGTTATATTGGATTATTTTTAGGAACAATTCAAATGCCAGTTTGGGAGTGGCAAACCTAGATTTGAATTTACCAAGGCAAAATATACGGAGATGCCTCAAAAAAAAAACATAATGAAACCATTCAAACCCAAATTTTTGCATACCCTGGAAGAAGGAGATCAAGAAAAACGCCTACAATGTTGTTTGTGGGCACAAGGAGAATACCTGAATAATAGACGTTTTCTATTCAGCGATGAAGCCACTTCACGACGAACGGTATTGTTTCATATTAAAACACTAGATTTTGGGCTATCGAAAACTCTGATTGGGTTATAAACTGCAAAAGACAATATTTCGAAAAAAGTGAATGTATGGTGCGGAATATTAAACCCTTTCTTTTTCGACGGGAATATAAATGCTATAAACTTCCTAGAATTTTTAAGAAATAAACTATGGAATGCTATTCATGATCTTTTTATTGATGAGAGAATAAACTTACATTTACAATTAGATGGCTGCCCTGTGCATTATGCTAGGATTATTAAACAATGGCTGAATGAAAATTTTCCTCATCACTGGATTTGTCGAGGAAGTGAATTAATTGGATGACCACCCAGATCCCCGATTTGACCACACTTGACTTCTTCTTGTGGCTTCTTCACGTATAAAAAGTTTACAAAACCCGCCCAAGAACTAGACAAGACTTATGTGAAATAATACGTCAAGCTTATAGAGAAATAACACTCGAAGGACTCAAAAAATACTGTAAAAAATATTCGAAAGAGATATGAAAAATGTATAGAATTGAATGGTGGTTTGGTGGAAGCAACAAACATTTAAAATGTGTTGATTAGGGCTAGATAATTACGGACCGAGATTACTCAATGTTGTATTATCGAGCTTATTTGTTAGCCATTGTTAAATTCGGAAATGAAATTAAAATAATGTTTCCATTTTATTCGAAAATTGTTTGTTGCCAATTTTGGTATTTACCTAATTGAAGGATGCTGAATCCAATGGTGGTCAAAACTTCACGAAGAAAATCGCTAATAATATTTAGCAATTTTTGATATGAAAAAAAATCATGGCATGAAAAAATGGAATTATTTTTTTGTAAATTTGTGCAAACGTAAACTCTTTGATACTCTTTTTCTAAAAAAAAAATTAAAATCGGTTGAAAAATGTAGATTTTATAAGGGTGCTCCGTTCTTAAGTGGGTCACACTGGATGTGATATGTTAAAACACGATTGCCACGTAGAGCACACCAAACACTAAAACCAAAGCGTCCCAGAGATCGCACGTCAACGATACGGTGAGGATTCATATCAGACCAATAGGGCTTGTTATGCCTATTGAAAATTACTGCATTGCTAATGTAGGCTTCATCTGTCCACACTACATTTCTAGAGAAGAATGGATCTTGTTGACTTTTTGATGATACCCTATGCAAAACTCCAATCGTCGCTGAATATCAGTTGGTTGCCAGTGATGTTGTTTTCTTATAAGTCCTGAATTTGTGTGTCTTCAAAATACCCAAAGCTCGACGTCTTGAAATCCCAAAATCAGCTTTAATTTGACAACTTGAAATTGATGGATTTGCAACCATCGCGCCATTCCAGGTACAGTTATAGAAGATTCTTCAGCATCTTCTATGTTATAGTTTTTTAAACTTGGCTTGTTGAAGAACCCACAATTAATGAGATTTTCTTTTAACCCCTTAAAAATAGCTTTACTAGGTGGTCTTCTTTTTGGAAAGTGATTGAAATATATTTCGGAAGCAATATCACAATTGTTATTACTTTGAATAAGTATTCTAGCATATCATATTTCTCGTAATTTTCGTAAGACATCTTTACTTTTATGATTAAATGGCGTGTAATTATGACGGAAACAAAATTATTATTATGCAATTTACTGACAAACGGATAAACACTGTCATAGATGACACGCCTACTTGAAATAAGTATACTACTAAAAGATTATTTTCGCTATTATATACTCATACATCAAAAAGCGACCCCACATATGATATATAGTTTGAAAGAGGGAAAAAAATCCTTTTCAACTAAACTATAGCCAACTATAATTCCCATTTAAAAAAAATACAACTTTATGCCATAACTCGAAATTGCACCTTTTTTTCAAATTTTCTCGACTCCACTGTATTATACAGAAAAAGTGCCTGAAGAATATAAAAGTAGTTTTTTCATAACTTTATAAATAACCAAAATATTGACATGTGTCTAAAAGTAGAAAAAATCGAAAAAAACGATATTCTTGTTTTGGCCAGTGAATTTGTTTCAAAAAAAGAGATCGAAAATGTGTCTTCCATTTTTTTGTATCTCTTACAGTTACCGAGTTGTCCTACACAAACATCGAAATTTGCCTATCCTGTACGTAAAAAAATATGATCAGTCAAATGACTCAACAAAACTATTAATTAGTTAAACACCACAAGGAATAGAGCCCCCCTGTATCCCTGAAAGTACCCGAGGGTACCCCAAGGTACCTTGTGTGGGGGAGGACTACACATTTAGAGACAATGGACACACACCTAATGTTCGAGTATGCTATGATTAATTCCTGGTTTAGAAAAAATCCTAGCTCCTCGACCGGGGATCGAACCCGGGATTCCATGGTGAGAGGCAAGTGTTCTTACCACTCGACCACGAAGCCACACTTGATATAGATGGTAATTTTAAAAAATCGTCATTTAAAAAACTGTATCAGTAATGTGATAATATTGAAAATTATGGCCCTAAAAAATCGAAACGACTTGGAAAGTGACACAATTATTAGACGTATCCGAGCGTTTGTTTGGAAGAATTTTCTTTTAAGGATTTCATCGGATTTATACGTTATTTTAGAGACACACTGTATATATATGTTTAAGAAATAAACTGATATGGTTTGATGCCTAGTTATCATCTTACAAATTCAATTAACGTTTTAATTCAATTATAATTTTGGTAATGGAACAAATTGGTAATTCCACTGCCAATAAAAAAATTCTATTAAAACATACAAAACCAGCTTATTAATTTTAATTCGGTAAATAATTTTATTATGTATTAATTTCAGGCTTATAATCTTATAAAATATATAATTAGGTATCATTGTGTGCGCGAGACCATTAATTAAATCATATGCTTTATGCTCTGATAATAATAATTTTAGTTTCTACATATTATTGATTGTAAGTTGTAACACTTTCACTGCATGGCTGTATATTTCTGGTAATATCTATCACGCATGGATTTTATCATTGACGTAGAATTGATGTTGCACAAATTTTGTTGGTAATTTACAAATTTTTGCAATAAATTTTAATATCTATGAAAACATTTGGTTTTCCATACAATTTTGCTACACATGGAATCGATCGATTGATTTTATTCTCTTATTTTTCATCTACTAGGAACGTTTGGTTTGTCTATCGACTCTTAGTCTACAGTTAGAAAATTATCAAGAAATTTTAATGTGGGAAAAATCTACCGTAGCAAAAATAATTCATAAGTTAAATGTGTTAAGTTAATTGTAAATACTAGATTAAGCAGAATTCACATTGAAAGAGCACACAACGTTGTCAGAAGATTTATGATGTGGTATTGTAGGTGACAGAGTGGGTCTCTACCTTTTAAAACACTCTGACTGGTGAAATTTATTTACAATTTCTTCAACAGGCGTTAATTTCTGCCCTAGCAATCTTTTTTCAAACAGAGATGATTCTGATATCCATCCCTAATAATGATATTATGTGGATACACAAATTTAGAAGATTTAACAGAAAAATAGGCGAAGAAGGTTCGTCATGTAAGCCCTGATGTCATCGAATTCATCGAATTTGTACATAACAAAGAGAATATTGGTATGTCTCTTCTATCTACAGATGGCGTTTTGTATCATCTGTGGCTTTAATCCACAAGAACTTCAACGAATATTGGTCGTTGTTATTGTGATGTTATCCTTTTCTCCAGCCTGTAATACTGATGACTTCGTACTATGAAGTAGATATGCTTCATTATTCTTTGTAGTTCACAGGAGAACAAAACATGTCTAATGCTACTGGTAAAAGAGATCACATCGCAATAAGTGACATATTCGTAAAATATTTGGTAGAAGTACTTAACTGTATTGGCCCGATGACTTCCTCATAGCAATGCTAGCTTGACATTATTTATTTATTTTTTTCGAAAAAAAAATTAGTTTTTCTACAAACACCATTAAAAACTAAATTTTTAACACGGCATACTTGAATTAAAAATGTAATATTATATAAACTCGCGTTAAAAATGATCACATGATTTACTTTTAACACTAGTGCAAAAAGTAAAATGACAAGTTGTTTGTCATAATGACATTTATATATTTATTAGCAAAAAATTATAAGTTATTTAGAAATATTTGTAGTCATTGTACAATTGGAGCAATCAGTAATATTTATCAATTGTGAGGAAGCTACTTCACAAGAAGAAATTGTTGAAGTTGAACTTGAAGCAGTGGAGGAAATACTATTAATATGCTCTATTTCCGAATTGTTAGAAGAAGGGCAATTATTTGGAAGAATGTGACAAGCAATCCTCTTTTTGTTTTCTAACGAATCTTCCAAGTATCCTTCTGCAACACTCGAACTTTTCCATCCTCCATGTCTCTTTATTGTACATAAATTTGTACTAGAGTCTGCTAACAAGCTGGCGGATGTCCGACGGAAACAATGTGCGGTGTAAAAGTTCACTATTTGGTAATTTCAAAAATCTTGCAATATCTGTAAGCATCTTTCCAAAAATATTTATTCCAACAGGTTGAATCGTACATTTGTTACTAGTGTATTTAATAAAAAGACATTGGTGGTTGACATGAGCTGGACGTAATGCTAAGTACTTATGATATAAGTCAATATAAGTCTCAGTAATAACAGTAAAGTTTCTTGAAACTCTAGTCTTGCTATCTGGAATGTTTACCACTAGTGTATTTCCTAAATCCTCAATATTGTTTAAACTCATTTGACAAAGTTCTTCACGGCGACACGCGCCTAGTATACCCATTACAGCAGCTACTTTAAACATCAAATACTTGTCATCTGGCGCCTCTGCAATAAACTTATCAATATTTTGGCATCTAAAAATTGTTGAATTTTTTGGACGATATCCTTCTCCTTTGCGCTTCAAAAATGCGATGAGTTTATAAAACTTACTTATATCTTGATTGTTCTTGACATTTAACATAGCCTTTATCATTGAAAAATGTGCCCAAAGCGTTGAAGACTTCCAAATTTTAGAATTTTGCTCGAAATAGGCCAACATTACATTTTCACTGTACTTGCCTGCAACATTGTTCCGATCGCACCATTCCACAAAGCGTTTGTATGCTAATTCATATTGTTGTTTGGATTTTGTGGGCAACAAATCTAAAGTTGCCCTTGTAGCTGCTTCTTCAATTTCTTGAGGAATCGATTCGCTTCCTTCTGGACTATAATTAATATTGGAACTCATCATATTGCAATAGTTTTTCACATTTGACAAGCATGTGTCAAACAACGGGCAAACTTGATTTATTTATTTCATAAATCCTACAAACTACTAGAATTATGAGGTAACCATTAAACGGATTTGAAATCTTTTTAAAGAAACTTTATTGTTCTTTTAATGGTGTTTGTAGAAAAAACATTGTATGATACACGTGTTAAAAATGACTTTATTTTGTTCGTGGAGTTGCTCCACTCGCTTATGCTCGTTTCGCAAACTTCTCCACTCACAAAATAAAAAGTCATTTTTAACACTTGTATCATAAATAACTATTTTCGACAAGAATTCTCCTCGGAACTGTAGCTGAGAGATAAGAGTTATTCTCACTGGATTCAGTTGATAGTACATATTAGCATTTATTTGTTTCTATCCCTATTATGCAGAGAGCTGAAACAAGACAACTCTTTAACAGGGCCAAATGCGCTGGAAACTGGGGCAAATATAAAGAGGCACTGAGAGTATAATAAAACACTGAGAAAGTCTAAACGAAGAACTTGGATGGGGTTCTGTGAGAGATAAACGAATTGCCTCTAGTTACCCGACTTCAAAAAGTTCTCTCAAATGAACACTCAAATGGAATTATGTATCTATAAAACTCAGACGGCAACTACATCGACAAGTAGAGAAGAAAGTGTGAAACAGCTGTTGCAAACTCACTTTCGAGGCTATAAAATACTCATAGTAGAAGTCAGAGAGACTGAAAACTGGATGCAGAAGGACGTACGTCGACCTACGAACCGGGTATGAAGTCCACCTGGAAGAATCTGCACACACAATATTATTAAATGAGCTATCAGCACTTTTGAGGCCTATAAATCACCCAGAAGGAATGGCATCTTCCTCGCCCTCTTACAGCAATGTGTCGAGGAGATAACTTCCATCTTGGTTCAAAACTTCAGAACAAGCTACAACTTGGGTTATATTCCCCAAGCATGGAGAGAGGCAAAAGTAGTGTTTATATTGAAGGCAAGAAGGTGAACAAGCGCCCGTCCTAAGTCCTAATCCGCCAAAGGCTACGACATTTGATGCACGTATCTACAACACCAGCCAAAGTGGGAACAATAGCCCCCAGGAAAGTTTAAGTGTAGCAATTCCCTAACGTAACAACAAAAAAATTATTAAATTTATTTATTTATAACCGTAGTTATAAAAATAAAACAAAACTATATTTTAAAAATCGCTCATAAAATGTCGCGCCTTGGTTACTAGCTGGTAAAACGATAACAAGTATCAAGTGTGGTGAATTTGAAAAAGTAAAGACAGTAAATAGAAAGGAAATAAAACTTTCGTATTTGAAAAGATTAGTTTGAGCAGCTGGAAACCATCTCAGATCTTGGATACTTGTTTCACTTACCCCCTAACTGTATTTTGTTTTCTCGATTACAGTAAAAACTTTTCTATTTTTGTTTGTTATTGGTTTTAAACAAAAAAATAAATAATGTTTATACCAAATAATTATATTCATTTACAACTAGTTTATTTCTCCATTGAAACCCAAGGAAAAACACCTGTTTCATTTTTTCGGGCTACGAATCTGCCTTTTGCCGACTCGTAGGCCACTCAATCCGAACCCCTAGGGCCGTGGTCAGGTTTGTAACATAAGCTTCTTCAGAAGCCTAGAACTTGATGGGCACACATATACAATAAGGGTAATCATAAAAGATCTTTTTAGGTCGCAGTTAAGGGGATGCCAATAGAGCCTTAATGACTCACTCGTAATCTAACCTAATCTAATGCAGAGATTGTTCCTTTCCTATTGGGGATCGATTATATGAATTAAAATAATTACGTTTCCTAATAAAAATCACTACACTACGTCCGTGGTTATTATTATTTTTATATGAGAAATATGTAACAAATGCTCATACTGTTACCTTCCTGTTTCTCATTACTGTAATAAGCTGCTATTAAAAATGATCATGGATATTATTTACGGAAATTATATCTATTGTCTTCTAATCAATTCTGTTTTGAAACGTAATTGGGTTGCTTACTCTATTCTCTAATCATGTTTCAGGAACTGGAGCGATTTAATTTTGTTTTTACTTTTCATTATTTAATTACCTCTTGGAAAAATTATAAGGGATGCATCTAGGTTGATGAGATTTAACTATGCGGTTGGAGGTTTCCTCATATTGCAGTGAATGTGAAAAAAATTCGGTAAATAGTACTACGCATTTAAAATGTTTACAAATACAAATTAATTCTCAATACTTTCTAAATATAAAAAAAACAAATTAATTGTCTAACATACCTATTTCTCATAGATATGAAAACTATAATTATCTGAGGTTCAATAAGTATCTTACATATATCGAAATACACTTTCCTGCACTTAATCAATGAAATTGTAAAATTAACGATATTTTTTAATGTACTGGCAATAATTGAAAAATACCATATTGATTTCTCCTTCCAATGGTATGAATATATTGAATAGTATCTTAGGTTTTGCAAAATATTAAAAAATCTACGCGGGACGTATCTTCATTAAAAAGCTTTTAACCGTGTTTTGTTTTTAAATCCCCATTTTAAAAAATAGGAACCGTTTATCTTTAGTGATATAAATTGGTTTTTTTTATTTTTAATTTATTGCTACTAAGGAAGCACTGGATTGCACTCAGAGGTGTGAATGAGGAATATCAATGGCAGTAAAAATATGCAATAAAATAAAAGAAAACTTACCTCAATTGTGTCACAGTTTTTTGTGATACCCTGCACATTCGAAAATATTTTCTTAAGGTGTAGTGTAGTTAAAAACTGTAATTGAACGAAATTCCTAACTTGTATGGTAGAAGAGCTATGGAAAACCGACACACTGTTGCTGGACCTGTATATTTTTTAAATAGTGGATAACAAGGAGCGTTGCTGAAAATTACAGCGTAATGATTTGCAATAAAAATTTTGATAATTCGTTCAAATCAATAAAACTATCTGGGAATTATTACCGTTTAAAGCTATCAGGTACATTTTCTTCGAAAGAGAAAGGACATAATATAACTCTATTCTCAAATACGCCCATTTACTTTTTTGGAGAAATTACCTGTGCTTTTCTTGTATCCAATGTTGATTGTCTTTGCCCTATATCTGCAATTTTGGTGATTTTCAATCCAGTTCAATGTAAAGATAGCTTCATCCCAAAATAAAATATTTTTTTGCAAATCGGTCATTATTGTTACATAATTTTTGCATCTGTTCAAACAATTAAAATGCACAATTTAAATTTTATATGCATGACATGTCAATATGTGTGTTTTAGCTTGCATTTTGAAGCCTTCCGGATATGCGGTAACAAAAGAATATTGTAATCATAATTAACTGATTTAAATACTTAATTCAATTTTCGGCTCCAAGGGATGTTTGGGTGACGAAACATAATGTGTTCGGCTAAACAATTTTGTGCAAAATCTCATTTATTAAAATCTGCATCACACGCATAAATCAACATATAAATTAAAAGTTTTAAAAGGCAGTTAGTTAGTTAGCGTGTAGTTTATTTAGAATAATAGTTTGGTGGCTTAGCGCGTCACGAACCCGGAGTCAACTAGCGTACAAAATGGCGTTTTTCTCACCGCTTCCGGCAGTGGTGCTTCCGGTCAGATCATTACGGATAACCGCACTTACACCGACCACAATTAAAGGCCCTTAGCCCTCGGGGGTTCTTATTCAGCGACACGAACCTACATAAACACCTACAAATAACTATTGGCAGTGGCGGCGATTTCAAAGTTTGCAAATCTCTTGTAAATGTAACATGCAATGCTATTTAGCCCATTTCCATTCGATTCGACTAGTTTATTTAAATCCAGCTGTAGTGAAATTTCCACTCGTTTATCGAGGTCTTTGAAGAGCGAAAATTATTTCATTTCACTTCTTTAGGAAGAAATAATTCACTCTTCAGGATTTGATTTCACCTTGATAAGAATAAATTATATACATCAAGTAGACAGTGTTTGTAATGCTTTTATTTAAAGAAAATATGCCATTTGTAACGTACGTGGTTTTATTTGCAAAATTCTCAAACCACTGACAGATAAAAAAAATAAAAAAAACCTAGAAGAAAATGCTGTAACAATACATCGACAATAATATATAATTTTACTTGGTGATGAAAAAAAAAACATAAATTTTGCCATCTCTGATTGGTGTATGTGTAATAGATATCTGACGAATCGACGATTGATTTATCAACCATTGTTGAATTTTATTAGTAAAGTTAAAATTATATATTTTGTAGTCTCTAAAAGTAGGGGGACATGATCTCCTCTGCCATCCGATGAACCTCCCCTGCCATAGAGTAAGGAATATAATACATAAAATTTTATCCATTTTAACACGCTTTTATTAGCTTCACCTGTATATTTGTTTGTTTGTTTGTTTGTTTGTTTGTAACCGACTCTTTGGACTCGATTTTGACCCACTTTAAACGGACAGATTTAATTGAAACTTTGTACACTTACGAAGAACCGGTAACAATACAATAATTTGATAAGTTTATATCATTATCCTGATCAGGATCGCCAGTCCTTTCCTCACGTATCCTCTGCGTGAGAGCAAGACGCTTAATATTGTAAGTATATTCCCTGATTGTCAGTTTGGTCGTTGGCCGAGCGGGCAAGTCTTAGTCGACGCGAAACGACGGACTCCTCAGGCGTGAGTTCAAATCCCATGGCTGAAATAAATTTTTTTTTTTTTTTTCAGAAATATCTGTTGGATCTTAATATGTTATAATATCAGCATCAATAAGCAATATAAATATAGTTTAAAAAAAACTACAAAACACGCTTTCATAGCACATCAAACTAAAAAGTGAAAAATACATATAGTTTAAAAAAAACTAAAAAACACGCTTTTAAAGCACATCAAACTAAAAAAGTGAAAAATAATTATTAATATAAACTGAAAACAATAATGAACGAAAAATACTAGTATTATTGTGGAAAAAGCGTGGGGCGCTTTGTGCCATATTTTTCGTATATCGAGCAACCCACGCTTTTTTCACAATAATACCAGTATTTTTCGTTCATTATTGTTTTCAGTTTATATTAATAATTATTTTTCACTTTTTTAGTTTGATGTGCTTTAAAAGTGTTTTTCAGTTTTTTTAAACTATATTTTTAATTTCAGATTACTGGGCTGTTATCCGTTTAATCATTCACCGTTTACTTAATTTAGTTTGTAAAAGCACCCACTAAAATTTGAATTACTTAGATAGTCTGTTAGTTAGTTAGTTAGTTAATGTTTAAAAATTTACCCATTTTTAACGAGATTTATTCTAATAGTGTAACACAAATCTCTCAAATTTCAATGAATGGTTTATTAGTTTTGTTAACATCTAAAGATAAGCGATGAAAGTTAATGTCTTCACTTTGTAAATTTTAATCTTTATTAAGCGTATAATTTATGGCTTTGTAAACAAATGTTACATCGAAGTACTGAGCATATCATTTCATAATGAGTGCGAAATTTGTTTTACTACCTAGGGATGGATTTCAAAGCAGTGAATAATACGAATAATATGAAATGATTGTCGCTGCCAAATCCTGAAAACTGAAGTGCGACAACATTTAAATTTAGAGATCAAACATTGAACAGCCTCAAATAACGACAAGTTGCAGTGCCGCTACTGCTCATGGTTAGGTAACAATGCCTAGATAGATCCTATCACTTGCATGAATTTAGCGCAGCTCAACCGAACTAATCAACAATTACCATGTATTAACAATTTACAAGGAGAAACATAAACATTTAACTACCTTTGATAAACAGTAATACGTCGAATTTATAGCTACTAATTACACCCTTTAATGAAATGTAAAATTGGTATACATGTTAATGACATTTCTGTTTAAATTGATTCTAGTTTTTACATTACAATAATTCAAATGCAAAGGATACATTTTTAGAGAGCAGGATATGATCTATAATGGTCTATAATACAATGAACAAGTACTGAAATTTGTGAATGTAAAAAGTGAATTTGTTATAATTTACTAAGAAATATATCAATTAAAAATTTTTGTTACTAAATAGTGCAAAATTAAAACAGAAAAGCGAAACAAATTCGAAGGGATTTTGGGTTTTTTTATAAAATTATTAGAGGTAGAAAAAATCTATTTAGGTGTTCTGGGTTCCATTTTTGCGAAAAAAAGCAATGATGTAAACCAAGAACCTCTATCTCTTTTCGTCTGTCGCGCTATAGAGGGTTTTTGTAAAATTGGCTCTTAGCTGACTCTTTTACCTCACTTACTAGGAGTTGAATACAACAAAAAAAAGTTTGCTTTAATTAGAATATAATGAAGAAAAGAAAATTCATATATGTATATACAGGAAGTTAGAATGAGAGAGATTGTTTTAAAAGGTGATATATTAAACAAACGTGACCCACATTTGATATCCAAAGACTTGGTAAAAATCCTTTCGTAACAAATATCGTTTCGAAATTTCTAATGCAAAAAAAGTCACTAACAAAAGCTCTCATAATACACAAGCCGCCATGGACATCATAAAAAAAACAATAACAACTACAATACAGAAACGTGTGATTCTTTAAATGCAAATGATTTTAACAATTACTTTTCAAATATTGCTGAAACGCTATTAAAGGATTTTCCTCAATCTAGCAAATCGCCTTTTGATTTTTTTGCAAATGTACCTCCTAACCCAGGTTTTATATTCAGAGAAGTCTCTTACAATGAAATCAGAGAGATCCTGGAAAACCTAAAAAATAGTAAAAGTAAAGATGCTTATGATATAAATGTACAAATCATAAAAACTATTAAAAACATCATTATATATCCACTTACAAATTTAATCAACCAATGCATCAGGCAGAATGTATTTCCAGATGCACTTAAAATTATCAAAGGTTAGACCTATTTATAAAAAGGGCAGTACAGCGGATACATCCTATTACAGACCTATCTCTCTAGTTCCCATATTGGCCAACATTTTTGAGGCGGTATTAAAGATCCAAATTACAAATTTTGCACTCAAGCGAATATGGGTTAAGAACCAAACTATCAACAACTTTGGCAATAAATAACTTAACGCATATTGTACTACAAAATTTTGAACAAGGCAATTCAAGCAATGGAACCTTTATGATCTAACAAAGGCATTTGATTGTGTGTCCCATGACATCCTCTTAGGAAAACTAGAACGTTACAGATTTGATGATAATAGCATATCACTCATCAAATCGTACTTATCAGATAGGAAGCAGTATGTGTCATACAATGATAAGGAGTCACACCAAACAATGATAAAACACGGTGTACTGCAGGGTTCGGTACTCGGCCCCATTCTATTCATTATTTATATAAATGACCTTGCTAACTGCGATGATAACGCTACTTTTATATTATTTGCTGATGACACTACGGCTTTTCACTCTGATAGGGATCATAATCTACTGACAGAGGAGGTTGTGAGAACACAATCGAAAATTAAGCAATGGTTTCTCGCAAATAAACTGAACCTGAACCAGAACAAGACTCAGTCACAGACTTTTACTCTCCGCCAAGACAACAATATTGACTATGATAACGTGGTAAAATTTCTTGACGTGTACATTGACCCTAAGCTAACTTGGGAAGGGCATATAGTAACTTTCTAAATCTAAATCTAACCCTTTGAGGACGTTTCCATAACCTTGATTTGGCTGTTAAATGGTCAGTTAAGTGATTTTTACTTTTTTTAAATCCTATCTCTGGTTTTGGTTAGCTAAATGTTTTGAAGGCGTCGCATTATATTATACGATGTCATAGAGATGTTTTAATGACTATAACAACAACCGAATGGATGCTAGTCAGTGCTGAAAAGTTGTTAAATCGTTTTTATGGCTAGTAATATTACCAAAACCAATGCTATAGGGATTAATCTTCATTTTTATCATTTTGCTAGCAGCTAAGTGTTTACTAAATTATTACTGGAAACTATTTAGTCGTCAAGTTTGTTATTTTTTGGTCATAATTGCCAAAAAGAAATAACATTTTGTAGTAAATTATTAAAAATAAAAAGCTACCCTTCTAGTCAGCAAAATGTTTTCACAATCATTTCATACGACTACAGGTTTGGTTAGAATTATCTTCTTGCTTTTTTTATTTTGGCAGACAGCAATCGACATGTTTTGTTTAGGTAATGCCAAAGATTAAAAAGGTAGAAGTCTAAGTCTAAGCTGTCATTCTCGTGTGTTGTTGTTTTCAGCGTTGTGAAGCATAGATGGTCTTTGCTCTCAATCAGGCCAATCTGTTGTGAAACAACCTATTATAAGAAAAGTTGAGCAAATATGCACTTTATAAGTAGAAAAGCAAGAATATCAGTATTATAAGCAAGTGGCTAAGAATTCCTTACCAAGAAGCTAAACAATAAGCTAATGGCTAAGAAAAGTAATTATGCACTTTATAAGTAGAGAAGCAACAATATGACAGTATTACTAACAAGTAGCTAGGGATTCTTTACAAAAAGCTAAAAAATAAGCTAAGTGTTGCACACACATCTCTTTATCATTTCCATGCCTAAAGAGATTATCTTTCGTTATGATGGCCAA
>JANEYF010001751.1:0-60788 GCA_029963845.1 Rhamnusium bicolor
AGGTTTTTACGTTACACTCGACTCGACTGGGCCCCTAATGTGCTCGCCCCCCCGCAGGGCTGGGGCTGGCGGGGGTGTAATAACGCCACTGCTGGCCAATTTTGCTCATCACCGAATTTGTCATTGTCTTTGGCCTTTAGAACATGTATTTCAAATTCGAAAGCTTTATCTCAAAAACTGTGGCTGCTATCGCAATACTACAGATATGTAGACATATTTTTTCCATAAAGTTACGTTTTCTCATCATAATTCGTCGAGATTGGTCCAGAAATGCAATAAAAAAAATTTTTTTCCCCCGAAATTGTACCTTTTTCTTCTTTCATTCATTATGTCTCTTCTGGTGGTACCACATTCACCAAATTTAATGTGTCACCTAAATGTTGTTGAAAATCTTAATTGCCAAATCTGGGAAGTCTCTCACTAGTATTTTTTTGAGTTATCGTGGCCACGCACGTACACACACACACACAAACCGACAGACATCATTCGGAAAATAGTCAGAATGGATTCAGGAGGGTTCAAAACGTATACATCAATCAAAACCTCGATTACTATACTTCCTTATATTAGCTATAAGAAAGTAAAAATATTTAGGAAAAGTTATTAAAAATAATATTTGTTTACGTTGGCCAAATAATAAAATAGATGAATTTGTACATATAATAAATCTACAATAGTATAATTCCATGCATTCAGCCTATCCCGGCCGCAATAGGCAACACTTTTATCTCAAGCCTATGTGTGCAGTCTACTTAGAAAAAAAAAAAGAAATTGTCCTTTTTAGCACAATATCAAACACTATTTGTAGATTTCAAAAAAGCGAAATAAATAAATTTATTTTTATTCATTAATTAAATAATTATGTGTGCAATAATACTATATTATTCAACGGGCATGTAATGATAGCTATTATATACGAGGGTGAAGCTTACGACACGAGCCGTAGGCCTTAGTGAATAATAGCCATTATACGCGAATAGAATACTACAATATGTGGTAAAATATCGCGATACAAATTTTGACAAATTTTGACGTTATAAACAAAATATCAATTCTGTCACTGACATGTCAATGCAATTTTTAATGAAATCATTATTCACTGTAATGAATAACGAAGCATAATCCTTAATAAAACACATACATAATGGATACTTTATAGTTGTGAAAAATTGTTAAAATAAATTGTATATTTGATTTAAGGCCGCGTTAGTTCGCACTTGTCGCAGAATTATCAACATAAAATGTAAATCGCTCTTAAAATTTTTCTTTTGATGAGAACAAAACATGAAAACCAACAATTGATCTTGAACACCAAAAGGAGTTAATATTTTTTTTTTAAAAAAAAAAAACCTTTTTTTTTTTTTGTTTTCTTTTTAAAAAAAAAATATTTTTTTTTCCTATTAACAAAAAAATAATGGATATTTTATACATCAATCTATTTATTGTTTTGTTTTTACTTTCTTATAGTGTAGAAATCATAATTTTTTTTCGACCTCGAGGTTTTGATTGATATATACGTTTTGAACCCCTTAATCCATTCCGACTATTTTCCGAATGGTATCTGTCGGTTCGTGTGTGTGTGGATATATGTGTGTATTCGCGATAATTTAAAAAATACTAATAGGAGAATTCCCAAATTTGACAATTAAGAATTTCAACAACATTTTAGGTGACACAATAAATTTGGTGTATGTGAGACCCACCAGAAAACATATAATGAATGAAAGAAGAAAAGACATAATTTCTGAAAAAAATTTTCAAAAATTTTTACTGCATTTCGGGCGGATCTAGACGAATTATGATGAAAAAACATTTTTACTAACAAAAATTTTTTTCAAATACTTAATGCTGATTGATATAAACTGAAATTTTGTACAGATTTAACTTCATAAAATGAGGTTAGGATAAATTTGTTAGTCTGACATTTGAAATGTCTAATTTAGTTAAAAAATGTCAATATGTCAATAAGGAGAAATTGTAAAAAAAATACGATATAAATTATTATTGACAACATCAAAGGACACTGACAATTATTTAAATTTTTTATTGAAATATTTCAAGGTACGCATTTATAATTATTTAATTAAATTAAGACGAATATTACATTAGAATGATTTTTTTTTCTATTAGAATGATATTGTATAAGAAAGTTAGGTGCTGGCCATATCAGATAATTTAATATTACTAATGAAAAAATGTTGAAAGTGATTTACATATTTAAGTTGGATAACTGGTAAAAAGTTTTAAAGATAATATTAATATCTACCTACAATTCAGTTCTTAATTGTTTACTGCATGATCCGAAAACTGAATTCTTCTTGAGAGCTAAAGCACGTAGGAAAAAATAAAGAGTAAGAAGCTTGTGAAAAAGAATTTGCCTCTCAAATAATTTAAGTTTGTTATTATAGACGTACGCATAGCAAATGGGAGGGCTGAAGGGTTTACATTATCCGCATATTATGACACTGTTACGATTTTATTGTACCAAAATTTAAAGTTATCTACAAAGGCTTGATATAACAAAGTAAATAGCCTATTTTTATTTTTAACTTTTATGGTCTATAATTCTTTAAGGAATGCTTTTTGGAGAGTGATAAATTGAATCACATCGCCATTTACTGGTCATTTCTTTCGTCTCAAAATTTTATGGTACATTTTACTCTGTCAAAAACGATCCCAACAAATTTAGGGTATTCATTAATAGTGAAAAAGTTTGTCTTGTATTGATTCACTAGGGTATCGGTTGATTGAACACTAATTAGAATACATTTTTGGACTGCCCATCAAGAGCTGTTGAACATCCATGGCCACAGGAGATATTTTTTTCGATTACATTTTATATTTATTAATGACATAATAAAGGAAATAACCATGCTTTATTCTTTACATTATAACCAAATTCGCATGATAATGACCAAGACCTGGGCATATGAACAGATGCCAGATGAGTGGCATATTGGCATTATCTGCCCATTGCATAAGAAAGGCAATCAACTGAAGTGTAAAAACTACAAAGGTGCCACGTCTTTCAACACCGGATAAAAGATTCTTTCCAACATTTTCTACCAACGATTAAGCTACTATTACTAAGTATCATTAGCTGATTGGATTAAGATCTGGTCGAACAACAACAAACCAGATCTTTGTATTACACCAAATCCCAGAAAATATCAACGAATTTAATACTGACACATTCCATCTCTTCATAGACTTCAAGGCAACATATCCAACTGTAATAAGAACTCCATGAACTCCATGAAGTTGTGACCGAATTTCCGATCCCAAATAAGCTAATAAGATTAATGAAAGCAATAATGTCACAGGTGGTTTGCAACGTAAAGATTCAAGAGAAAACCAAACTAATCGACACCAGGTAACAGAGCCAGGAACATCGGTCAAAACTTTACAGCTGGCGTCTACAACTGAGGTAGTACAGAAATTCATCTACCTGTGGTCTTTGGTGAACACAGAAAACTTAACATCCAAGGAAATGAAGAGAAGTAATACTGGCCAACAAGTACTGCCATGGCTTGAATAATATTATCGAATCGAAGGCTTTCTAGAAGAACAAAAGTAATGATTCATAAGACCCTCATTCTTCAAGTGCTGACCTACTTATTTGAGATGTGCACAATTACAAGAGAGGATGAGAAACTACTGCTAATTTTCGAAAGAAATATCCTGCGGTATGTATAAATTGTATTTGGCGCAGAAGGTATAACTTCGAACTCCAAAACAAATACAAAGAACTAGCTGAAGGCAGAGATATTGTCAGCACAATCCAAATTGGACTTTTAAGATGGGCAGGATATATAGTAAGAACCAACGCAACCTGGAGGAAGTAGATGCAGATGCAGGCCAAAGTTGAGATTTAAGGATAAAATTGTTGAAGATGCAGAAAGATTGATGCGACCAACTGGCAATGACTGACAAACGATAGAAATGGCTGGCGGAAGAAGCCTGACATTTTCATATGAAACAATTATGTATTTTTAAAGTCTATAATTTTGTATTTCAAGAATATTTTAAAACAAGCTTTTTTACTTTTTAACATTATGATGATATTTATGACACAAATAACTTAAATTAATTACAATGAAATCTAATCCTTGGTACATTGATTTAATAATTTTTTTGGATTTTTATTATAAGGACGATATGTATACGGATTCATGAGTTTCATAATAATTTATAAAGAACATAATCCATTACTACATAGACAATTTTCAAATGTAACGCCCTTGTTTAGCGAGGCTGATGTTTAAGAGTGACATTCTCTATTCTGGTGATAATCATTTCCTTAAGAATTCTCAAAGCATTGCCGTGAGCAATAGGAATTCAATGAAATTTCTGCAACGATGCAATCTATTAAAATATATTACATTACTTTATTGGAAATTTTATTAAAGGAATGAATGGAATGAGAAATTTCATCACATTGGTATATATTTTAGTTAATTTATTTTCTCATTTTTAATATATTAGTTTTAGCTGAAGTACATAAAAAACACTTCTTTGTCATTTAAATATAAGATGATTTTATCTACAAAGTAATTCATGTTCATTGATTGTGATTTTTACACTACGTTACCCCCACATCTTTGTTGTACTATAGGTAAGAAAATATTTAACTAATTTTTTTCTAATGGATAATTGAGGAGGTCTAAACTGACACAAGTCTAATATAAGACAAATTAAAGTTCGGCAGTCTTATAATTAGTGCTTAGTGGCAACCTGAGATTCAACTTTACTTAACTATCTCTATCCGTCAAATAATTGAGGTCATATTCGTTTTACATATTCTTTTGGCGTATACTAGACTTAACTTATGTAATGTCCTACTAGTCTGGTATTTTGCCATAATAACCCTATTTTGAGCTACCTACATTAAATGTTAAATAACATCCTAGGGCTTTATGAATATCCATAACGCCCTAAGGCAAATATAAATTTATAACGCATTAACATTCTCATTACAACACAACACAAAACAACTAAATGGTGATGGTGTTATTGACAAACAAAATATGTTACATAGGTACGGCGTCTACAAACAACTTCCATTATTACTCTTTTTTAAATGTAATCGTTCTGAACATGATAGATGTCAAATTAATCAATAGTAATTGTCAAAGAAATTTCGAATTAAATAACAAACTAGTAGAATATTAAAAGTTGAAAACATCACGGGTGTTATAGGATAATGACATCCTCGGTCGACGTACATTCCCTCGGGCCAGACGCCCTCGAGATGTACACTGCCTACCTCGTTACGTTATTGTCCTTATAACACCCTTGATATCTTAGTAACTATAAATTATTCGAAAAGGATAAACTTTTTTCAATCATTTATGTTATTTTATTCCTAGTGAATTATCATCCGTGAAACATAACCGTAAAATGTGCAATGTAAAATATATAATTTATTTTGTTACAGACGTAATTTTGTTATTTAGATTAAAATATTTGTATGATATGATGTTGTTCATGTGTCTTTATTAGCTGCATTCTACTGCAACAGTTGGTTTTGCAGATTTTTGCACTAAATATCTATCTATCTTTATTACTCATACTCTACTTTGAAATGTTTGTCACTTTCCAAACTATAATCGAGTTTAGATATCAGAATACTAGGGTGCTACTTCCTTCTTACTAGTGTAGCGTTCTGAAGACAACATCTCTATTTCAGCGGTCTGGTACTATCGTGTAATTTTAAGATCATCATTATTTAAAAAGTTGCTATATTGATTTAACGTACCTTTGAGGTAATTTTCATAATAATATCGTACCGTATTTATCTTAATTTACGCCTTGGACAAATTTGCTTTTCGGTGATCAGTTCGCCTTGGTTGTTTTTTGGAACAGCCATCATTAATATTGATTAGTATCGATTTATCGTGTCTTGTTGACAATTTATCTAATATCCCTCTTATATTGTAATAATTTGGTGTGCTAATTTAAACTAACTTTCGGTTATTGTAAATTTTAAATTTACCCGGCAACGGATGTCGCCATTTTGTATCGTAGTTAATTGTTTTCTGTCTTTGTCTGTTGATGTTTTAGGTCACTTGGCTACGTTGGTAGCTCTGTGAAAAGTGGTGACTGGTGACATTTGGAGATTGGTATACCTTTTTAGACTAAACCTATTTGTTTATAACCTTTGTGAAAATTATCTAATGTGGCGTATTTGTTTTGTGGTGGATCATTTTATACCAGTGCATATATTTACCAACCAGACCTCAGTAACGTAAGGTTTTACTAAATTTAAAATATCGATTGCTTACTTGAACGTTTACTTAGTATTTAGTCAGGAACGCTGCTCTAGTGGAGCCTTGCCTAGTTCTCTGGCAAAGATACCTGCCTAGTTATCTGGCAGTTGATTAATTTTGATTATCTGCAATAAATATATAGTCAAGCGATATATCTTTATTTAACTTTATCTGGAATTCATTATTACCTCTCTCCGAGGAACTAATAAATAATTTAATTTAAGCTTACCTTTAATTTGAAAATTATCATGTTGTTTTATATTTAGCAAATATTTATTTACGTTATATTTCTAGTTGTCTGTCTGTATACAGATATTCAAAATTCTATTTTCTTGAAGATTACCTTCTTTTAGTAAAAAATATCTTAAAATATAGTGAATACCTACTTCACTTTGTTTATTACCATAGCTACACCTAGTTTATTTGTTGGACTAGTATTTCTTCTATTTACCGTAACTTTTATTGATACTTAAGGGGCTTAGTCGGGAAAGAGCCTCGGATAGCTGTGTCACTCTCTAGAAAGTTTTTATACATGCGCCGCTGAATAATTTTGCTCTTGACTATACCTTCACTGGACGTTTTATTCACCACTTTCATTGAGGTACGATTCCCGATAGAGGTAACACTTCCTTGCTTCATTTGTAGTGACAAAGATACTTATTTAGAAAATTCATTTTAACTAAATAGTACGGAATAAAAGTTTGAAACTTGCTGAGCATAATTATGAAGCTTCATTCTAGAAGACATGTATGAATTTTACCTCGAATTTTACCGATTGATGTCATAATTCAGGAGGTAATCACGTTCAAATTTCACTTATATTTACAGTATCAATTTTCCCTACATAAAGTGAAAATTAATTAAAATAGATATACATGTACCCTCTAGTACACTTTCAACTACTGATCCTCCAAATTTGGTGTAATTTGACTAAACCGTATGGAAGAAATAAATTTTGAAAAATGACCTTACAAACGCAGGTTCAATTAGCCATCTTAAGTTAGTTGATGTCTTCAACTTCCTAAAATATTGTGGGATACCGATCCTAGTTTGTTTAGTTTACAATTGACTCTGTAAATTTGATTTAACTCTCATATTGTTGTCTACGTAGTTGGACAATGCAAACGTCACAGCTTTTTACTTTGTTTTGCCTATAATTCTGATCTCATAAAACTCTCCCCTTTTATGTTAATACCTGGACCAAGAGAAGAGGATAACTGGTAGATCAAACTGATCGTTATATATTGGGTGGAGCAGAAAAACGATATTTTATACAACTGGCATTTCGTCTCAAGGGTAACTGCAGTACTGACAGTGGTGATTTAAACTGACATCGAATCCATTAAGAGCTTAGCCGTTGGTGGATTCTTTGCTGGACTAGCTCATTTGAAGTTACTTAAGATCTTGGTCCCCAGTGAACGTTTATATTTGGTCAGAAAAAATTTGTAAGAGATTAGTCATTTTTTTTCTCTTTCAATAACGTCATATCATTTCTTTGTGTGGTTAGTTTGTTGGTCTTCAACCACGCCTAGATTTATTTTTTGACTAAAAGAGGCCATCTGAACCAATGTAAATATTGCACATTTTTCATACTAATCTTTATTATACTTTTTATTAAATAATATCTTTTTTATTCGACTTCGTTTCCAACCGAATTCAAGTTTTAACTTTATCTTTACCTTTTAAAGTAAACTTTTGATTATTTGGTACTTGCAAAAGTCCTGGCGCCCAGCCTAGATTTTGGTGAGAACTCAAATCAATCTAAGCCCTTTCACGATCTGTTAACTGAGCTACGGGTCAATAAGTACAACCCTAATTGTGTTATGCCCGCAATTGGACGGGGGGTGTTGCATACTTCAATAAAAACGCCAGAAAAATTATTGTCCAAGTTCTAAGCAACGGAAAACGTACAAAAGTTTAGTTAAAGATGGTTAAACGGGATCCAAAAAAATTTTCGAAAACAAGTTGCGTTTTTGCACGCATGGATCTTTTTTGATGTAGTAATTAAAAAAATAATAATGTTAAAAATAAATATGAAAAGGCCATAAAAAAATAATACAAAAGTATATGGTACGGTAACAACGGGGATCCTGCGTTTCGAACGTTTTTTCTCATTTTTTATATTATTTTTTGAGGCACTAACGAAGATATTTTCCATCATGGATTTTGTGTCTACTGGGTGTTACTGAATATCGCCGGACATGTGTTGTCAATTATCCCTTTTGCGGTGAGACTGATTGTTATTATTTAAATAGATCAATTGCACACTCACAATTTTTACTTGAAAACGATAGAGACATCCAAAAATATTTTTTCTAAAAGTACATATATCTAGTGTGTATATAAAATTTTACACATATCTAACAAACGTAACTTTTCTATTTACAAAAAAACATTACAGTATGAAGAATTGAGAGTTTAAATTGCAAAAATTTAGGAACGAGAACGGCATTAGACATCTCCAGCCGTTCACGAGTTATAAGAAAAAGTATACTGTGACGTCACTCCCAAATATATTTAAAGAATGGAGGTGTGAAAAAATATCACTAGAAAATTTTAGTATTGTTAAAAATGGGTAAATTTTTTGGTATAAATCAAAGAATCTTAGTAACGTTTTAACCTATTTATTAAAATTTACAACAGGCACATAATGAACATATAATTTTTTAAATTTTTTACCCCTCCCCGTTTTTGAGATATTTGCGGATAAAGTGACTGCTCGATACATTTGATTCACATAACATTTAGTTTATGTTTTAACATTTTAAAATGCAGCAAAATTCAATTTATCATGGTTTTCTGTGTGGAGATGTTTCAGTAGGTGTTTACAATATAATATTATGTCTGCCTAAATATTGCAGCGATTGCAACCAATTAATTTTAGAAAACAACCACCTATACTTATTTAATGAATGAAATAGGTAGAAATATCGTAGCTGATGACATCACGTCAATAGGTCAGTGTTTTCAGATAAACCTCTAGCACAATAAATAATAACCAATAGCTTATCTCTCCTTGTTGCCAGGCCTCGCCACTGAGGACTTTCGAGAACCGCTACTCTGAAATCTACTCTGAAAAGCATCAGTGTAGTAGTGGTGGTCAGAGTGGAGTGTATGTTATCAGCGAAATAGAAAATAACTCGTTGTGTAAGTGCCTTACACGTAATTTGTTTACTGTGACAATTGTATGCATTTTATTTTATTTTAAAATGGGGGACGATAAGAAAAAAGGGGGAATGGTTTGCTCATGCAAAGGGTGTACAAATAAAAGTTATTGTAATAATGAAAAGTTTTATTAATTTCTTCGTGGTGCCGAAAGGTAAGTGAAACATTGTTGTATTATGCAAGCATAAAATATTGAATTTAGTATAGGAGTTGGGTATTGTTTTGCAAAAACAATAACCATTAATAAAGTAATTTTAAGATTATAAATTAAAAGTATAAATAAAAGAGGAAATAGAATAAAAAAATAAAATGTTTAGTTTTGTATTTACAAATAGAGGAATGCATGTATTTTGAATAATTTTTAAAGATATTATAGAAGGAATTTTAAAATATGTGTATGTTGTAGACGAATTACAAATTAGTCATTTTATGAAAAGTTTAGTCATTTTTTAAATGATATTAGTGCTTTCATTTTGTAAATATATATTTTTTAATTCAACACTGATCATTTCAGCCCGGCGCTGACCGGTTATTATTAGATTTATATAAAGCAATAATAGGCGATTATTTTTAACAATACGTACCTTGGGGTTCTATTATTTGCGGGCCATTTACAGGGTGAAAGAGTCAAATAAAGTTAAATATAAGGTGTCCCATAATTAAGTACCTTCTTTTAAGGGGGTGATAGGAATACACAAAATAAGTTGAGATTTATATATAAGCATTTGCTTTAAGCCAGTTAATAAGGGAGCTACAATCCCCTAAAGGGGGTAAGTACAACATAGTTATTTGCCAATAAATTCGAGACGTCTTAAGTTGCAAAAATTAAATTTGGACCATTTATTAAATTCATAATGTTACATATGTTGTTAAATTTTTGTCTAAATGTCATGATTTGTTGGCGTAATTAGAAAAGGAGTGGGGGTGAATTTTCGCCACAACGTTTGTCTTAATTTTTTTACAAATTTTAGGCGGAAAGAGACCCCAGTGTTAAAAACTGCATAAAAATGTCCTCTTACTAAATGTCGATATAAGCTATTGTTTTGGAGTTATTTGTATCTAAATATTGCAACACAGGATGGGTAGGTAACTACATATCTCTACGCGGTCGAGCTATTTTTTCCTGTGGCCGAGATCACCGAGCTTCGAGCGAATAGACAAAGGGACCGCCAGAGAGATAAGCTACTGGTTATAGTTTACTGTGCCTCTAACATCTGATATTCCCGAAAGTTCAATTAGTAATTTAAACATATTCCAGGTAGAAATTAGGTAGAAATTAAAACAGATTTGCAAATTGCTAATGTTTAATAAGATTATATTAGAGCATATGAATTAATTTAAAAAATTTGGAAATTACTGATAAATTATAAATCTCACCACTAAAGGTGACATTCCTCTTCAAAATTGGTTAGTACTTGAAATTGCAACTTGTTCAAATGCCAACACTGTCACAAGGGCACTAGCGGTATTAATATCAGCTAAAAAAGAAATAAGCTATAATACTCTAGGGATTATAAGCTGGTTGGTCAAAGTCTCCTTAAAAAAGTAAATAACTTTTTGACAATAAATTCTCAAAAAATGTTTAGTATAACTTATTAAAATTTCGATGAGTGGTTTATAACAGACAATTTTTTTAATTTTTTCTGCCATTTTTAAGATAATCGCAATTAAGGTAATTGCTCAATACATTATTTGAATCATATATTATTAGATAATTTCTTTTATTAAATTGAGTATTGAATGTATGGACGATTTTCCTGCTCGATACTAAAATAAGTTTTCTTCCTTCTTGTATTTCCTGGAAAAATATTCCACACTGATAAGTGGATTAGACTTCTGTGTAGGTAACTAGCCTCCCTTTTTTCTGATATTCGTTGGAGACAGCCCAGTATGTAACTTAATCGCTTAAGACCGATCCCTGTTCAGGAAATTTCATTTCATTTCATTCCACAGAATAGTTTATATAGCTATCAGTATGAAGACAGAGCCAACCAAGATGGATTGCTTCAATTATTGTATATCTCAAACTTGATTTCAAACTTTGTGACAAATGATGTGTTATGTGTATGTATAGTGGAAATTAATATTCAAATGGGGCGTTTAATTACCAGTCACCTTAATAAGATTAGAATGCAATTAATATAATTCATATCGCTACAATTGTTTAGCTCAGAGCTGGACTGATGTGGTTAATGGATTTAATAGTATGGTCTTGGTTTTGGATAATCCTATTATTTTATGACTTTGATATATGTAAATATATTCAAACATTCTAATTAGGTGAAGCGATGAAAATATTTTTATCTTGATATTATTATCCTACTTGGTTTATTTGCAACAAAATTAATATTTTTTTATCAAGGAAATGGGCACCTTTTGTTGAGGAATAATACATTCAAAAAGTAACTGAGTGGTTATTTCCATTTTGGATTATAAGGAAATGCCTACTTTGGTATATACTAAGTCACAGTCAATCACATGTCATCCAAATTTTGCAAAAATTTTACCAATAGGGTTTTTAAAGATGGTGAGTATGAATTGACATTGAACTAGAAAAAAATACATTGTGAGCACGCATGGGAAGATTTCTGCAAATAGCTGAGGTAATGATGTAAACAAATTAAATGGATATGTAACTGCTATTCTACCAATATTGTCCCAAAAGAAATCTGGGATATATTTCCTGGGGTTGCAAATTTTGATAAATAACAACACTGTTGTATTCAATAGTCTACAATTATTTTGGCAAATGTGAAACCGTATCGACAAATTCCGCACACGTAAATTACATCTGCCATTTCATACTGAAAAGGTATATTAATAAATGATTATAAACTTAGAATAGCCGAAACTTGTGTAGTAATTAATAATGAATATTTCGTTTATATAATTTTAAAAATACCAACTTAATTACAATAGTAAGGAAGTTTGGAACCTATTATTTAGAAATGGTTATTTGTTGATAGGATATTGGAATGAAACCTGTGTACTTCTTTTAACTATAATCTTGTAGCCGAAGAATTCTTGTAGCTATGATTAATGGATCATTGTCCACGTTTTCCCCAAATGTGCCATGTTATTTTCTTTAATGTCGCATGACGTCACTTCTTTACATCCTCTAGTCATTGCCGATAACTATTTGCAGCAGCCTCTGGACACAGGTCATCCAAGTCACTTTCGGTTTTAGAACCGGATTTACATATCTACTTAAGTATTCTAAATAGAGAGAACATTTGAATATTTGTTCTAGATTTACGGACATAAAAGTATTAGTATAATATCACAACAGTCCGTTAGACCATGAATTATTTTATAGAGAAAAATTAATTCAAGTACATTCTGCGATTTTCAAGCGAAATTATAGAGAATCTATTAATGAGACTTTGATTGAAACATACAGGGTGGGGCAATAGTGCATCCGACTTCGATATGTTGAGTTCTATGATAGCTATAAACTTAATATAAAAACATAAATAAACTAGACAAAAAAAGTCTATAACCGGAAATTATTTTGAATATACAGGGTGAGCTAAGGAGATTCTACAGGGTCAAATATATTTTTTTAAATGAAATGCCATGTATATCAGAACATTTTTTGAAACCTCTTTGTGGCCTTCTTCCACTCCTGTATTATTACTGACTCTCTCCCAACCACTTGAATGTAATGATTTTTTTTTTGTTAAATTATTCCATTGACACGTGTATATTAAAAAAGTCGTTACAATCACAATTATCGATTTTAAGAAAAAAATATATTAGTACCAGTTATCAGGCATCTCAGTGATGACACTCAGTAATTTTCACTTCCTAATAGTATGCAAGGTGGACAAAAATAATTTTTAAATTTACAACTATTTCAATTGAATTTTCCCAATTTTTTTAAATGGAACACCCTGTATCTTTTTGGACGATGTGATGTAGAATTGAAAAACGCATTTTCTGTACATACATCCCTATGGCTATTTGTAACCATTTTCGATTTATTGAATTGCAAAATTCAGCAATAAAAGTATATATTTTTTTTGTAATTCAAGGGAAGATATTATAAAAAGTGCTCCACATGTTGCCCATTTTGATTGACACACATTTCTATGCATCTTGATACTTCTGTATACTTTTAGGAAGTGAAAATGGCTGAGTGTCATCACACAGATTTCTCGTAGCTGGTACTAGGTAACACGTGTAAATGGTATAATTTCAACAAAAAAATCATTACATCCAAGAGGTTGGGAGAAATTCAATAATAATACAGTAGTGAAAGGAGGCCAAAAGGAGGTTTCAAAATATTTTCTGATGTACATGACATTCCATTTAAAAAAATATTACTTGTCACTGTAGAATCGTCTTAGCTCACCCTGTATATTCGACAACAATATCGGGTTATAGACTTTTTTGTCTAGTTTACGTATATCTTTAAATCAAGTTTCTAGCTATCATAGAACTCGAGATATCGAAGTTTGACGCATTATTGCCCCACTGTATAGCTGGATAAACTGTTTTTCTAAAGCAGAGATTAGAGGAAACGCTTTGTATTCGTAAATATGAAATATTTATTTATCTGTCAAATTTGAATATTTGACCAAACATGCATTTGAATTTGCTTGATAATTTAATTTACATTATTAATAATTATTAATGTAAATGAAAACGAAAAAAATCGTATTTGTATTTAATAATAAAGTTATGGTAATATCTCGTTTTAATATCAACTTCGAGGTTTGTATAATTTCTGTGGTGCTTATTATTATTATAATATAACAAAAACACATGCAAACATTTAGTAACATAACATCACCTCAAAAAGTACGCATACTACGCACGTCGCAATCATTTATTGCTTTATAGCAGTGTATATTAACAATTTAAAAAAAAACAATTAAGAAAACTGATTAGGTTATGTTAGGTTAGGGTAGGTTAGGTTAGGTTAGTTAGGTTGTAGCACTGAATATTAACAATTAAAAAAAAACATTTAAGAAATATGGTTAAACTCGGTTTTATATTTCTTTATTCATCTTTTACTCACCAACAACAGAGAGTATAATGCTAATTTTCATTAGTGATTAGGTATTAAGCCAATGACCTATTAATTATTTAAAAAAAAAATTATGTATATCTCTGTTCCAAAAGTCTGGAAAACATATTTTTGTCTATCCAAAAAGGTCTCACACCTAATAATGTATGAACCTGAAAATGAAACGTAAATGACAAATATAGTCGAGCCTAGGGGGCGGTCCACTTTGCGTGGTGCTCGCTTGGGTGCACGACCCTGTTGTTAAGGGGCGAGAGGTTTCTTATTTCGAACAAAGGGGGTGGGTTCCAAAATAAAAATCAACTAATTAAAAATTTTGAGGAAATATATTTAACCAATGAACAGAAAAGACAAAATGAAAAGAATTTATGGTTGACTATACGTCGCACGTAGGGTTAATAAAGGACAAACAAGCAAATTACTTACACATTTTGCCCTACGGCCTCAATCTCTGGGCGGTGGCTGCTGGCTGTCTAACTGGATGGCACTCTTGACACAACACGAATATCCACCCCTTCGGAACTTTTCCCACTCTGTACACTCACTCTTAATTTTCACCCTTTCGGGATTATTCTCTTCTTACGATACTCGGCGCCCGAATCAACAAAAAACAATAAAAAAAATCCTTCTCTTCCGGAAAATATCAACCCACTTTACTTTACTTTATTTTCAACTATTGGCTTCCCTTTCTGAGAGCCTTTTTCAACAAAGTACTTCCCTTTCGGGTAGTCTCAAACGTAACTGCCTCTTCTTCCGGAGAGCCAGGAAACCTGTCTGTCCGTCGATTTTTCTTCCCTTGGACGAGACGACCCCCGTTTACTTATATTTTGCTCTAGAACCCGAATGTAACCAATGCCATGCTATCCCACGCGCTTCGGGTAGGGGGCACCTACTATTTTTCTCTTGCCCAATAACATAAATAGACGTTTTGTGAAAATTAACAATATCAGAGTTCATGCCTGGTACGCCGACCACCGAGAAAACGAGCATGAAATATTTATATATCCCTACATAAAATAATTTCTGACACTACCCCCCATCGTGATGATCACTAACCCCCTGTAATGTTAATTCACATTACGACGCCGACGTTTAATGTTACTGGGAGAAGGGCAAGTGTACAACAGAAGGTAAAGTGTCCTAATGTCCACTCAGTCGAATACTTTTGTCACCGTCCATTTATGAAGTGCGATTGCAGACGTATCCCTAAACAAAAAATAAAAATAAAAAAAATTAATTGTTACACATTTAAATAAAGGGAAAGAAAAAAATTTAAAAAACAACAAACAAATGAAAAGGGATGTTATTAATTATAATAGCAGTTCCCTCCAATACATTACATTATTTTATATTATTTACTTTTCATTATTATTTACATTACATTACAATCCATAATCTCGACGGAACACGTATAGTTTGATGGTAACTACTACCTCCATGTGTACGCCGCTGTGTACCACTGTTACTTATAATGCCCACTACACTTTTAGAGTACCTACCCACACCGTGTTTTGTTTCACTCATGTTACGGGAATTTAGTCATAATTTGAAAATTTGAAACATAAATATGTGTAATATGACCCCAATTGTTTCTCTTGTTACATAGCGGCAACAATGTTTTATTATTCCTGATTATATCTTATCATCATCGCCGATGTCAAAGTTCTGCTTTGCCGTGGGATCCTTGGTCTGCATTTTGCTATCTAGGTACAGTGTGAGGAGTTTACCTTGATTGTCATTTGTATCACCCTTCGATAAGCTTGTATCCAT
Source organism: Rhamnusium bicolor (assembly GCA_029963845.1). Taxonomy (NCBI): domain Eukaryota; kingdom Metazoa; phylum Arthropoda; class Insecta; order Coleoptera; family Cerambycidae; genus Rhamnusium; species Rhamnusium bicolor. Next base: position 16,234 of record JANEYF010001751.1, read on the forward strand.
CTTCAGCTTAGACTTTGGATTTTCAGCACAGCTCTCGATGATTTGGTTGGAATATCATAAATATAGCATAAATATAATAATACGATACCCGATTGCATCCTTAAATCTAGACGTGCGGCAGGGCTCAAAGTTCGTAGGCTTCTTCGTTGGCGTGGTACCCAATGCTCAACTCGTGGTGCATATGAGCGGGAGGGGGATGTCCATACTCTTCCACGTGTTCATCGGATTTTACATGAAACATACCAAAAAATTGTATTAGTCAATTACATTACCTACCATCTATTAACTACTTTACTACTTTATACTCATAATACAGAAAATACTTTTCCCCTCTTTTCATGTCATACTCTAATCAAAGACTCTTCCCCATCTTTCAATAAAACATTGGTAATATAAAACATACAATATTGCATTAGCTCTCTAAACAAAAACAGTTTTGCTCATGGTCTGATCGTGCACGCCCTATATAAAAATTACGTCTTCTCGTGGGCGTTATGATAAAGAAAATCTTTGTTGCAATGCCCCATATCAACGTTAATTTCTTGATTATCAAGTACGTGCTTTTACTTAATGGTCTTGCACATTCTGGAGATTATTTCGACCGTTGGTAACTACCCGTTATTGTTTCGCAATTCAGTCTCATCGTGGATTTAAAACGGACCAAATTAAAACAATTTTCCCGGTACTACTTAATCGTTTTTCCTAGTGCTAAAAATTGAATTTAAGTGTGAACATTTGAAAGTGATTTTGTGATTCATGTGTTGACACTTTCATAGGATTATAATTTCGGATAACTTTCTGAAGGTAAATATAATTTTATTCTAATATGCTGATAATGACTATTAATTGATGGCATGGCATACCCGTTTATCCCTATATGTTACGATGGGTACTCCATCTTTCCTGGTTGGTAACTCTGACACAATCATAAACAAAAGGGTTAAATATATTGGGATGTTAGATATCTTCCTGGTATCTTCTTCGTATATTTATTTTATATGATAAGTATAACTGCAACATGATTATGACTAATATATTTTCCGACTAACACAAACATGGGTATGAGCCCATCTTACGTTACTTATATTGATATGTTTTTGTAATTAAATTAAGGTAAGTTTAATTAAACCTACTCATGATATAAACCCTTGATTATTACCAATTATTTGAATTACTATATGCTAATATAAGCTCTGTTCTCTATTATTAATTATATTATGACCTCGTTTAAAATAATAACCATATTTCAAAACAATTAAGGAAAAAAAAACATATTTATCAATATTTATCTTCAATTATTCTTTTTCCTTTTATTTTAATTTAAGGATACTCACTACTTGTAGTATCTTGTTTAAACCCGCAATCAAATTGTCTCTTTTCCCTAAGGGTTAAGATACCACTATCATCCTCTATTTCTAAAATATATGACTTGGATTTTTGTAAATTAGTTCCACCAGCGGGCATTTTTGTTAGTTTTCTTTACTTCATTTCTTTTCTTCATATATAATAAACGACATAAATCCGTAATACAAAAAACATTGTATACAGCATGCCTATGAGTATATCGTGGTGTACAGGGTGTGAATCGTTAGCTGTAGCTGAAGGGACTGCTGTAGTTAATATTGTTAGTGGACCGTTTCGATGTAGAACGATGTAAATAACCGCTACCGATAGGATAGTGTTCCAAATTAATATCTGCGTGTTGCTCTGATACCCATATCCATCTACATATGAGTGTATCTTATTTTCTATAGCTTCCCTGATTGCATTAATCTCATACTGTGTGGTACTTAAATTAATGTGGGGAATCGTTTAGTGCCATTTATTGTCTAAACATTCAGATCTATTTTTAAAGGTTGGCAGCTGCTGTTGCTTAGACGACGGTTATAAGATAAATGTTTTTAAATGTTTTCATGCTGCTGGTATGACTTGAACCATTGAAACAGAATTTATGTTTTTGGTATCACATGGAAGTCTTTTTGGAATTAGTTCTTCATCTTGGTATTGTAGTTTACAAGTACAAGGTAGTTCCAATTTATAGTGCCAGGCTGTCTGGCTGTCTTTTCCAAGATGTTGTGAGTGTAATTGTTACATAATATTGAGGTTTCCGATTTTACATTTGTGATAATATAGATAAATTCATTCATTTCCGAAATAATCGTCAAGATCGATTCATGACATCGGAAAGGACAGTGATAGCTAAGGTCTTGTACTGTTGCTTCAGTGAATAATTTCCGCACACAGGAAGGTCCTTGAAGTGTGTCTCCTAAAAATCTCGGTTAATAACACAATCTATCTTTACTTACAATGGTGTAGGCCCATTCCTGAAATTTGCCTAATATTATCACCTATTATTTCATTTTTTGCTACTGCTATATATAATGTGGTGTGCTCAATAATACGTGTGGTATTTTCCCAGCTAAAAGGACAAGAATTAAACTCGTAGAATTCCCGTTCTCTATTTTTCTGTGTTATGGGAATTTAACTTGCACTAGAATTTTGTTTCCCGTGAAAGTACAAGCGCATATTGGTATTTCGTAAAATTTGGGCAGCTCGCAAATTGGGATTGCTAAACCTTGATTAGCTGTTGCTAATTCTATTTCTAAATTTTTTAAATCGTGTTGTAAAGTATTTGGTTCGAGTATAGCTATAGGAATTTGATGTTGCTTACATGAGTTTATAATATCCTGCCGTTTGTTTGCCATTGTTAATTTAATAGTTTTCCTGGTATTTTCAAATTGATAATTTAGAGTATACCATAACAAGAGATTTTGTTCCTTTTCTTCCTCTAATATAGGACCTTCGGCGTTTTTTATAAACTTTTCTAGTTTTTTTTATCCTTACTTCTGTTTGGTTAAAGGTAACAATTGTCGACTTGTTCAATTCATTACATTTTTCAGAGTTCTCTGATATAATTCTAAGAGAATGGTCCAGGCCATTATGCTACTTTTTAAGTTATCATGTTGCATATATAAACTGTCCAGTTTCTACTGGGTGGCTACCCTGCAACACCAGTTCAATGCATCTTCCAAAATGTTTAAGCTTCATTTAAATCTAAATTCGGGTTTTTTCTGTAGATATGTTCCTTAATTTTTTCTGTGCCCTAGATACGGGCTAATGAGTGGAACTCTTTCGAATGCGTTACTAACTAAATCAATATTTTTTATAAGTTTGCAGTAATTATTCAACTTCACATCGTTAGCTTTACATCTGTTAAATTTTTGGGTGGGACTTACCTCTTCTTCTAACCAGTCGGCATGGTAAGTTGGAGGTATTGTTGCCTCGTAGTTAATGGTATCAGGCACCCGCGGTGACGTCTACATGTTGTGCCCGTATGATGGACATCGATAGAAATGCTGCTGTCAAGCTGTAGTAGGACGTACGTATTAGCATACATTTTATTTATTATATGTAGTCTGGTAGTTATCAGAAAGGATGGTTGGCAGTGGAACCCCATGTGTTTTCGATGACGTACTGATCTATTTATAATTTTTCTAATATTACCTTGTTTATGTACATTAATTTACCCTACTTTGACCTTTATTGACGATCATATTCTATTAACCTACTTAATTTTTCTGTACTAATTACCTTATTACATAATATTTATAACAGTATATATTATATACATTACTGCATACGTAAATATAAACTGCTGTATATTAATTTTTCCAATAACTTCATTAACTAGCATTTTCATTATTATCTCTAAATTCTATTTTATTTGTATGCAGTTTTGCATAATTTTCTTCAATTTCCCTACTATTTCTTTCTATCAAAGATGGTAACAATTTACTCCCATGGACCGTGATGGGTTCATCACAATTTGGTCCCAAAATTACGTATTTTTCTCCACTAGATTTCTCTAGTATGCTATACCTTCTTACCATCTTAAGATTATCTCTGTCTTAAGCCCTTGCGTTATTACCTCTGAGCTTAACACTTTTACTTTATTCCCCACATTAAAAACAAATTTTGTATATTTATCTGGGAAAAATATATTATTTTCATTTTCTATTTCTATATACTACTCCTTTCCTTCATCCAAAGGGCCGGAGTTGTAGAGAAAACCTAAAATATACCCGGTGGTCACTTCCACTGTGTGATCTACCACTGACTGTAGTTTGATATACAGCTTGTCATTTTTGACATATGGGTGACTTATTGGGAGGAAAACTTTCTCCTGCCTGCTGTCACAATGCTTAAACTCTAAATGATTTATTGTGTCCTCTGTTATATTTTGTTTGTAAACAAAATATGCCAGCTCGACTTCTTGTGCTTGTTCTGACAATAAAATATACGGCCGTGCTACCCCTAATTCTATTATATCCTCTTCTTCTTCGGTAATCGATAGGTTGATGCGATGCGGTTCTTCATCTGGTTCTACGTCTATGTTTCCCTCGCCTTCTTCTTCTTCTTCCAATTCGGGGGTTGAAGTCCAAGGGTCGTTATATGGTAAAATACGATTTACGTGTACTATCTCCCTTTTAGCTAGTCCCGAACAACCCTTCCTAATTTTATAATCAACTTCCCCTATTTTATTTATTATAATAATATAGGCCAAACCATTTAAGTAACAGTTTTTCACTTTTGCCTATTTTTCTTATATGAGTAAATACTTTTGTTTGATCACCAGGATTAAATTCTACGTGTCTGTGTTTCTTATCATACCTTTCTTTGTTTTTTAACTGTCCTTTTCTTATATTTTCTACTGAGAGATTTCTTACCGCTAAGGCTCTTTACCTGATTTCTTCTACGTTTATTCTTTTCGATTCTTGTAGTAAATTTGCGCTAGTGGGAAGTATAGGGTATCTGGCAAATATTAATTCATAAGGTGAGAATTTTGTAGTTGCTTGTATCGATGTGTTATATGCCCATACGCAGTGCGGTATGTACTAATCTCAATCAGTTTGCGCTGTGTTGGTAAATACTGATATCATATCTGCTAAGGTTTTGTTGAATCTCTCCTTCAGACCATTACAGGAGGGGTGATAGGCTGTGGTAAATCTACTTGTACTGTCCATTATTCTTAACAGCTCTCGTACCAATTCAGATTGAAATGTTTTTCCTTGGTCGCTTAAAATATATCTGGGTGTGCCGTGACGTGTCATAATATTATGCAGTAAAAATTTTGCTACCGGTCCGCTTCCACATATCGAGTTGCATAGTCAGTACATACCACTATCATTACTTTTCCATCCTTGCTACGTCGGAAAGGTCCTAGTAGATCAATCCCTACTTTTTCGAATAGTGTACCTATTTGTACAGGCTGGAGGAGACCGGTTGGTTTTTTATTTACGCCTTTTCTTGTCTGACAATCGCAGCATCCTTTAACAAATTTTAGTATTTCCTTTTACGTTGTACCCCAATAATAGCGACTTATAATTTTTGTAAAGTTTTTGTTAATCAGAGATGTTCGCTTAAATGTTCTGAATGTAATTGAAATAAAATCTCCCCTATCATTTTTTTCGGAATTACTAACAGATTTTCAGGTCCTTGCTGGGTAGTATTAATTTTATACAGATTGTCATTATTAATTATAAATTGTTTAGCTCTTCTTCTTGTTCCTATATCTGAATTTTCGGGATCTACTACAGCATTTATTATTTTTCGGATATTTCTATCTTCTCTTTATAGATTACTCATATCTGCCATATTTAATAGTAGCAGTCCATCTTTTCGATCTTCCGATGTTTCTTTTTCGAAATCTTTCATATCTAACATAAGTGTCGGTATATCCACTGTATTTACCTTATCTATTAAATCTTCTGAGATTAATGTGTTTCTAGATAAGCAATCTGCATCTCGGTTTAGGCAACCTTTTCTATGTTCGACAGTATAATCGAATTCCGAGAGTTCTAGTGCCCAACGTGCCTGACGGCCTAGGTTCTTTATTGTATTTAACCAACATAGAGTGCTGTGATCAGTAATTGTCTTTATATGGCGACCAAATATTAGTTGTCGTAGATAACCTAGTATCCTTACAACAGCAAGTCCCCCGATTTCAGAAATTGTATAGTAATTTTCTTCATGTTTCTGTAGACTTCTGCTTACATAAGGCTTACATAAGCAATTGGGTGTAATTGTCCTTCTTCATCCTTCTAGAGGAGCACTCCTCTTATACCAGTGTCGACATGTAAGGTGGTTCACTTATTTGGGTTAAAATGTTGTAATACTGGAGCTTCAATTAGTTTTTATTTGAGCACATCGAATGCTTTATGTTGTTCCTTACCCTATAGAAACTTCGTTGTCTTCTTTGTTAGTTCATGTAATGGTCGAGCTATAATTGAGTAGTTTTTAACAAATTTTCTATAAAAATTGCAAAGTCCTAGGAAGTTTTGAAGTTGTTTAAGTGTTTTGGGCGCTGTAAAGTCTTATTGCTTTTACATTATTTTCTTCTGGAAGTATGCCCTCGACACTTACTGTATACCCTAATATTCTTAATTCTTTTTTTCAGATATTCATATTTGTTGGGCTTCAGGGTTAATCCAACTTCCCGAAGTCTCTGAAATACAAGTTTTTCAGTGTGTTCCTCAGTTTTTGCATAGATTATGATATCATCTAAATATATGAGGATGCCTTTCCATTTTTTCCCTTTGAAAACTCTATAGGACAGTTCTTGGAAAGTTCCAGGGGCTTCACAAAGTCCAAACGACAAAACTTAGAAATTATACGAAACATGACTCTGGGCAACAAATGCAGTGTATTGTTTACTATCCTCGACCATTGGCACCTGCCAGTAACCACTATGTATGTCTAATGTGGAGTACCATGCCATCTCTGTGCCAAGATATGTTAGGATATCATCAATATTCGGCAATGGGTAAGTAGTTTTTCTTGTAACTTCATTTAGTTTTCTATAGTCCACGCAGAATCTTTTTTTCACCATCCTTTTCCTGCACTAAAACTACTGGGCTTCCCCAAGGCGAGTGACATGGTTTAATTATATCATATTTTTTCATATCTTCTATCTGTACAGAAATTAATTCTTGTTCTCTTTGGCTCACCCTGTATAGGCGGCATTTTGTTGGGGTAGCCCCACTTACATCTACTTTCTGCTCCCTAGATCTGTTCTACCTATATATTTCATAGATTTTGAAAATATTCTGCGCTATACCTCATCCCATTTTCATGTCTGATGATACACAGTGTGCTAAAGAATAATTTTCAGATGTGGTAAAATTGTCCACTTCTTTTTGGTAATGTTTACATTAGATTTCTTGAGAGCTGTGTAATTAAATGTCTGCCAAAAATCTAAGTATGCTTGTGCCATGGTGTTGTCCTCATTTATCGGTGAAATTTTATTTTCTTGTTGAGCTTTTACTTCTATTTTCTTAATTTCCTTAGAGATATCTTCCAAACATCTTTTATGGTAGAAGTTTCCATAGTTGTCGGGTCTGATACATTTTTTGTTGGGCATAAATTGCCAATCTATTATTATTTTACTTTGAAATGTTGAAATTATTTGATTGTTATAAATAAAAAAGACAAAACGAAAATAAGGTTGACTATACGTCGCACGTAGGGTTAATAAAGGACAACCAAGAAATAAACTTACACAATTTGCCCTACGGTCTCCATTTCTAGGCGGTGGCTGCTGGCCGTCTAATTGGATGGCACTCTTGACTCAACACGAATATCCACCACTTCAGAACTTTTCCCGCTCTGTTCACTCACTCTTGATCTTCACCCTTTCGGGACTTTTCTCTTCTTATGCTACCCAGCGCCCGAATCAACAAAAAAACGAACCGACCCCGACAAATTAAAAAAAATCCTTCTCTTCCGGAAAATATCAACCCACTATATTTTAGTTTCAACTTCCCTTTCGAAGAACCTTTTTCAACAATGTACTTCACTTCTGGGTAGTCTCAAACGTACCTGCCTTTCCTTCCGGAGAGCCCGGAACCTGACTGCCCGTCGATTTTTTTCTATCCCAGGCACTTCGGGTAGGGGGCACCTCCTATTTTTCTCTTGCCCAATAACATAAATAGACATATTGTGAAAATCAACGATATCGGAGTTCATGCCTGGTACGCCGACGCTCACAAAACTCCACCGACAAGCAGTTTTTTTTTCTGGCAGGAAATATCTTATATAGGTAAACTAAAGTTTCTAATTACAGACTACATGAGCGGGTTTCATAATACCTGAATGAAATGACAATATTTTAGATGATTTGAAATTGACATTTCATAATACTCTCTCATTCTTTTCTCAGAATTAGAGGTCAATTTCTTTAATAAAAGATTGTCTTTTTTAGTAATTTCAAATGTGACAGTTTAGTGTATATGTATTTCCACAGACTATTACTTTTGACAGAGAGGTTTATTTAACAATTTTTTCTAAATAATTTATAGGACAGAAATGTGAGAAGAACCGTTATACGATGCCATGAATAGATAACTATAGACAATACACTCTTGTGACCGCTAGATACGTGTTAGTGTTACATTCACCAATACTTTCAGCCATCTTCGTATTAAATTTGGCTGCTACTGAATTTACCAAAATAACCACAAGGTAAGATATTGTGTCATATATACCTGAACACATTTACACATCACCTAGCGGCATCCCCGGAATTGATATTATTTATCGCTACCTCCCGATCTCTTATCAAATTATTAAAAATTTTTGTTTGCACATAAATTCTGTTTAGCAGATATTGTATTTTCTATTTATTAAGTTCATTTAAATACCTACATTTTAGGAAGAATTTTTAAGCTAGTGGCGATGGAAAAAGGGTAAAAAATAATCGTCGAAGGTAATGAATAATAAAGTAGCTTATAAAATATTATGCAAACTTTCTGGCAGTTCTTTCTAGTCAGGAATTCGCCTGAATAAGAATACCTGACGTGTATCCCTTGTCAATCCGATGCTGCATCAAATTCGCTCTAATATTAGATGACAAATTTGCCATGTTATCATCGTGCCCATTAGTCAGACACTCTAAATCTTCTTGTGTAGCCTAGGGAGTAAACTCTGATCCAACCTATTTAACCGTTTAATTCAAAGTAAATTAATATGATCTTAAGCTACATGTTATCATTTAACCAAATAGACTAGTAAATTACTGTCAGAAATACTACTAAGTAAATAGGGTTATTAAACAAAATGATGATATAAAACGGAAGTGAACCGGGATGAAATATAACAGGACTTTATAAATCACAAGGAGGATATGAATCAACTTTAAACATCTTTATTTCATATGCACAGAATGCATAATAAATATGTCGAAAATTCCTAAACTCCCGCTATGTAAATGTCATAAAATAAATGTGCCATTGCATTAGGATGAAATTATACAATCAAACCAACAAATTTATAGAATGTCTAAATTACTGTATTGTTTGCTGAAAATCCAGTAATATTTTTTGAATTTAATTATATTTGGTTTAAATGACATGCATATAAGAAGTTCTGCAATTAAAAAAAGAAATTCGGTGTTACCAAAAATGAAATATTTGGCTTGCCCATTTTAAGTCATCGGAATATAATAATAATAATAATAATAATAATAATAATAGACTTTATTGATTTAATAGATATTAAGTACAATATTATTTAGTGCATTAGCTGTCCAACTGTGGCGAAGTCTAGCCAAACGGCTATTCTACTTAACCACAATAAGACAAAAATAAAAAAGAAAAATAATAATAAGGGTGACAAATGTGAGACTTCTCTTATATATCTTAATAAAATTACAAATTCAAATACAAATAATAGAAATATACATTGACAAAGTTAATTTAGAAATATTGAAATCATAATAATCAGTTTAAAAAAAAAACAATAATGGTAATAAGTTTATTTACCTAGCATCCTACTTCTGCTTATTTAGCAAGAATTTTTTATATTTATATTTAAATTGCTTAGGATTTAAGACACTTAATTCGTCAGGTAGAGCATTATAAAATTTAATTGAATTATATGTGAACGATCTCTTAAACATGGCAGTCCGGTGATGTGGCATCGTAAGTTTATTTTTATGTCTAATATTTACAGAATGTACAATAGTTCGAGGTATTAGTTTATCCTTTAAAATCGCTGATGAGGTGTTATAAATTAGTGACATAACAAAATTACCAAGATGATGTGTTCTGCGTCCCTCCATTGTTAACCAATTTAATTCATCCAATTTTTGTGAGACGTGATAAATTTTCTTAATCCATATATTAAGCGAATGCAAGAATTTTGAACTTTTTGTATCCGGTTTTTATCAGAAGCATCTAAACAGGGTCCATAGAGAAAATCACAGTAATTAAAAATGGATAGCACAAGAGATTCACATAAGTTCTTTTTAAGCTGAAAATTTAGAAAGTGACGATTCGAATATAATAATTTCAAAGTTGAAAATGATTTTTGTAGTAATTTTTTTACATGATTTCTATATCTAAAATCTGTGTCGAAGATTACTCCTAAAGTTTTTATAGAATTTACAATCGGTACAGGGATTCCATCTATGTTTATGTTTAAATTTGCTTTGAGTGTAGCCAAGTGATTTTTATTCCCTAAGATTTGAATATAAGATTTAGAGGGGTTTAATTTCAAATTATGTTCTAAGGACAGTCTTTTTATTAATTTTAGATCATTATTGATTAAGTTCGCTGCAAGAGGATACACATTGTGATCGAAATGCAAATAAATTTGTGTATCATCAGCGTATGCTTGAACTTTACAGCTTCTCAATGATTTTAATATGTCAGAAGTATAAATTAAAAATAGCAGTGGCCCCAAAACTGAACCCTGAGGTACTCCTGATAAAATTTCAGTATCTGTAGAAAATTTATTATTGTTCAAAATTCTTTGGGATCTTCTAGATAAGTATGAATTAATCAAGTTGACAGAGGAAATATTAAAACCGTAAAATTTTAATTTAGCACAAATAAGTTGATGATTAATTGCATCAAACGCCTTTGAGAAGTCCAAGAGCACCAACACACCATCCAGCTTATTGTCATATGCTTGAAGAATATCATTGGTAACATTAATTAGAGCCGTTGCAGTACTCATTCTCTTTCTAAACCCACACTGATTGTCAGGTAAAATATTTTTAGAAATTAGAAAATCGTATATTTGTTCATAGAGAATTTTTTCAAAAATTTTGGATAATGTAGGAAGAATACTTATAATATATATCAGCAATTATTGCAGAAACTTTAAAGTGTTTTCCCACTAGTCGCTATAACCTAAAAGAAATGGTCCTATTGCGTGTTTGAGAGCAAAATGGGAACAATTTTTCGATAGCTGTTAAGTTGTGGTAACATCCCTGGAACGTATTGACGTGAACGTGATGACGTGGTAATTGCGAGTTGTATAAAACTGCTCTATTTTCTATACTTTCACTATTTCTCTCATGCAAAAAAAATCTTTCTATTATATCCTGTCGTCATTGTTTCTGCTATCGCTGACATTGAATTTCCAACATTAAATATAACTCTAATGTAAATTCATTACTCACAGATAGATATATTGATAGATCTTTATTGGTCATATATAAACAATTGTTTTGACCAGTCAGAAATATACAAATTATAATAGAAATATTATAAAATCAGTTTAAAAACAAGGCTGTGGTAGATAAAATAATCATAAAGATATACTAAAAATTATAATACCAAAGTATTCAAGCAGAGAGGGTAAAAGCTAATTTACAAAATAATAATAAATATTAGAAATACTATCTAAATAGGTACCAAAGTCAAAATCCTCTCAGTTTATATAATTGAAGATTAAATAAATTAATAAATCTTCAATTAAATAATTTCGACTTTTGAACCTATGTGGATATTCTAGTATTTATTATCAGTTTGTAAATTAACTTTTACCCTCTCTGTTGGAATAATTTGGTATTATAATTTTTATTATACCTTGTGGGGAGTTTTTCCAAGTTATATTATATTGCAATTGACACTGGTACATGGAGTTGACTTTAACTCATTAGTATTCTTCTTTCATATGGAGACTAGACTTAAGTACAATATTATTTAGTGCATTAGCTGTCCAACTGTGGCGAAGTCTAGCCAAACGGCTATTCTACTTAACCACAATAAGACAAAAATAAAAAGAAAAATAATAATAAGGGTGACAAATGTGAGACTTCTCTTATATATCTTAATAAAATTACAAATTCAAATACAAATAATAGAAATATACATTGACAAAGTTAATTTAGAAATATTGAAATCATAATAATCAGTTTAAAAAAAAAACAATAATGGTAATAAGTTTATTTACCTAGCATCCTACTTCTGCTTATTTAGCAAGAATTTTTTATATTTATATTTAAATTGCTTAGGATTTAAGACACTTAATTCGTCAGGTAGAGCATTATAAAATTTAATTGAATTATATGTGAACGATCTCTTAAACATGGCAGTCCGGTGATGTGGCATCGTAAGTTTATTTTTATGTCTAATATTTACAGAATGTACAATAGTTCGAGGTATTAGTTTATCCTTTAAAATCGCTGATGAGGTGTTATAAATTAGTGACATAACAAAATTACCAAGATGATGTGTTCTGCGTCCCTCCATTGTTAACCAATTTAATTCATCCAATTTTTGTGAGACGTGATAAATTTTCTTAATCCATATATTAAGCGAATGCAAGAATTTTGAACTTTTTGTATCCGGTTTTTATCAGAAGCATCTAAACAGGGTCCATAGAGAAAATCACAGTAATTAAAAATGGATAGCACAAGAGATTCACATAAGTTCTTTTTAAGCTGAAAATTTAGAAAGTGACGATTCGAATATAATAATTTCAAAGTTGAAAATGATTTTTGTAGTAATTTTTTTACATGATTTCTATATCTAAAATCTGTGTCGAAGATTACTCCTAAAGTTTTTATAGAATTTACAATCGGTACAGGGATTCCATCTATGTTTATGTTTAAATTTGCTTTGAGTGTAGCCAAGTGATTTTTATTCCCTAAGATTTGAATATAAGATTTAGAGGGGTTTAATTTCAAATTATGTTCTAAGGACAGTCTTTTTATTAATTTTAGATCATTATTGATTAAGTTCGCTGCAAGAGGATACACATTGTGATCGAAATGCAAATAAATTTGTGTATCATCAGCGTATGCTTGAACTTTACAGCTTCTCAATGATTTTAATATGTCAGAAGTATAAATTAAAAATAGCAGTGGCCCCAAAACTGAACCCTGAGGTACTCCTGATAAAATTTCAGTATCTGTAGAAAATTTATTATTGTTCAAAATTCTTTGGGATCTTCTAGATAAGTATGAATTAATCAAGTTGACAGAGGAAATATTAAAACCGTAAAATTTTAATTTAGCACAAATAAGTTGATGATTAATTGCATCAAACGCCTTTGAGAAGTCCAAGAGCACCAACACACCATCCAGCTTATTGTCATATGCTTGAAGAATATCATTGGTAACATTAATTAGAGCCGTTGCAGTACTCATTCTCTTTCTAAACCCACACTGATTGTCAGGTAAAATATTTTTAGAAATTAGAAAATCGTATATTTGTTCATAGAGAATTTTTTTCAAAAATTTTGGATAATGTAGGAAGAATACTTATAATATATATCAGCAATTATTGCAGAAACTTTAAAGTGTTTTCCCACTAGTCGCTATAACCTAAAAGAAATGGTCCTATTGCGTGTTTGAGAGCAAAATGGGAACAATTTTTCGATAGCTGTTAAGTTGTGGTAACATCCCTGGAACGTATTGACGTGAACGTGATGACGTGGTAATTGCGAGTTGTATAAAACTGCTCTATTTTCTATACTTTCACTATTTCTCTCATGCAAAAAAAATCTTTCTATTATATCCTGTCGTCATTGTTTCTGCTATCGCTGACATTGAATTTCCAACATTAAATATAACTCTAATGTAAATTTATTACTCACAGATAGATATATTGATAGATCTTTATTGGTCATATATAAACAATTGTTTTGACCAGTCAGAAATATACAAATTATAATAGAAATATTATAAAATCAGTTTAAAAACAAGGCTGTGGTAGATAAAATAATCATAAAGATATACTAAAAATTATAATACCAAAGTATTCAAGCAGAGAGGGTAAAAGCTAATTTACAAAATAATAATAAATATTAGAAATACTATCTAAATAGGTACCAAAGTCAAAATCCTCTCAGTTTATATAATTGAAGATTAAATAAATTAATAAATCTTCAATTAAATAATTTCGACTTTTGAACCTATGTGGATATTCTAGTATTTATTATCAGTTTGTAAATTAACTTTTACCCTCTCTGTTGGAATAATTTGGTATTATAATTTTTATTATACCTTGTGGGGAGTTTTTCCAAGTTATATTATATTGCAATTGACACTGGTACATGGAGTTGACTTTAACTCATTAGTATTCTTCTTTCATATGGAGACTAGTGTTTCTGAAATTTATCTTGCTGTCGTTGTGTATATATCTACTCCACATTGATGAAGGCAAAACTAGAAAACGGTCGACGTATGGTATGCACGACGGCCTCAAGAGGGATTTCCATTTATATGGTAAAAATCCTTTACTAGTGGGCAATCGCAATTAAAGCTTAATCACTTATCTTAGTATGATAAAAATTTATAAATCATTAAGAAGTACGCGGTGGCAAAAATTTATTTAATCTTCAATTGAATAAATTGAGAGGATTTCGACTTTGGCACGTCTTTGGGTATTATTTCTAGTTACTACTATTTTGTAGATAAAATAGTAATACCAAATATAAATACAGTCAAACTTAATGCAATACACTATTATATGAAGGTAAACAGGGGTATAGGTTAAGTTAGGTTAGGTTATTATGAGTGTGTCCTTGTGCACCCTCCACTGCGGCCATTAGTAGGCCTATTGTGGCTCACTCCTAATTATATTTCACCCAATAAGCTCAGTCTCTTAATGAAACTAATAACTTTATTGGGTGAGAATGTGTCCAGATCCTCTGGCAGTAGTTGCCCTTTGCCAAATATTGAGAATCGGATCCTCTCTACAGCGGGACAGGTGCATATGACGTGGTCTGCCTTCTCATCATCCTTCAAACACAGACTTCACTCAGCATTTCCCGCTAGTCTGAGTTTATACAGATGATAGTTTAGTCGGCAGTGCCCAGTATATAGGCCTGTTAGAGTTTTCAGGTTTATCCTGTTTAACCCTAAAAGTTTCTTAGTTCTTGATTTCAAAGGTATTTCATAAACGCCTTAGAATGAACTAATCCTGGTAACTCTTGCAAATACTTAAGAGTTTTTCTCTCAGCCCAGGTTGAGATGGCCATCTTAGCAGTACTTGAAGATATACCAACAATGTTTTTTTTTCTATGGGTTCAAAACAAAAAAATGAAAATTTTGCTTCATAAGCTCGCGAGAGATAAATGAACTGTACTCGTAATTTTTCCTATATGCAATGAGATGGCGAGAAAGAGCGAATTACCCTGTAGATTATGCAGCTCCCAGTCTTCCACGTTGGAGAGGGCCCTCTAATCTTGGGGAATAGCAATCTCTGGTTCGAGAAAGCAGACACGGAAAGAAGTCCACACTAGTTATTTAATTATTTAACAGGGTTTAAATGTTAAATTCACACCTCCAATGATACACACAAAGTTAGAGATTAGTTAAAATAGTAATAAACACTATAATCGCGCGAATATTAACAATTAGGGGCGTTTTTAGATTTTTATGGCGTGCGTCACATTAATTACTGACAAGACCCATGTCACTATGATTTCTGGGAATAGTCGCAAATGGCCACCTCATTGTGTCGGCTTATAAATGCGAGTACACAAAAACTAAATGAAATAAAAAGCCGGTATTTTAAGAGCAAAAAATACAAATATGGAACTAAAGTAAATGATAATTATGATTATTGGTTCTGGTCCGATGATTCGTGATCCTGCTCCTTCTCTTGCCAAGGAGTGGGCTATTTCATTACTTTCCATACCAGAATGGCCAGGTATCCAGACCAGTCACTTTGTTGTTTTTGCTCAAATGATTTAGAGCCTTCTGACAGTTCCATACCGTTTTGGAGTTACAGCGGTAGGAGCCAAGAGCTTTTATAGCTGCTTGGCTATTTGAAAAAATTTTAATTGATCTCAGTGTAAGATGCATATATTCCAGTCTTCGTACACACAGTTCAATAGCATAAACCTCGGCCTGAAAAATAGTTGCTTTAGTACCTAGGTTTGAGGGTATCCTCACCTATGTACTCCGGCTCCTGTTCCTCAGGAGTTTTGGAGCCGTCTGTAAACCAGCAACTATTTGCCCTCAGTAGGTCGGTTTCATTCCGATGCTACTCATTCTTTCTGGAAAAAGGATGTTGAAGGTCAGCCCATAGTTTTTCATGGTAGGCATAGTATCCGAGGGCATTCTCAGGATGCTGTGACTCTCTATGTCATTTAGCAACCTGTTCCGCTCCATGATACTAGTCTGCGGCATATTAATGGCGCTGGATGCAGTCTGTATGTTGCCCACCTAGCCTCTCTCTCCAAATATATATGACGAGGGGGTAAATGCAGGAGGATTTCCATTGCAGCTGACGGCGTGGTGCTAATTGCCCCCATTAGGGTCAAGCATGCTAATCTCTGTAATCCAGAGAGTTTTGCTTTGGCCGTCCGTTGTGATCCTTTCGGCCACCAAATGATGGATCCGTATGTTATCATTGGTCTGATGACCGTGACATAGATCCAGTAAATTTGTTGGAGACCCATACCCCAAGGGGACAAATACGACGACATATCCATAAGGACAGTTTTGCTTTGTGGATCACCTTTTCCAGATGGGAGTTCCAATTAATTTATTATAATTTATCTAGAGTGATATTAGATATTGAGATATTTAGATAGATTATTAGATATTTCACCTCTTCCGTAAATGAAATAATTTCACCCATTAAGGAGGGCAGTCATAAGTCCTTCAGCTTCCTTTTACTGTTTTTTGAGGATTCACAGACATCTGTTCCCTGCCACACCAGTTACCCACTGCACCCAGTGTCACTTGAAGGTTATTAGATATTACTCCTTCAGAGTTTCCTCTGGCTAGTATAACTAGATCATTTGCATATGCTAGAAGCTCAACCTATAACAGTGTGAGAATAGCCAGTAAGTAATCCACAAGAAGTGACCACAAAAGGGAGGAAAGAACCCCACCCTGTGGGCATCCTCTTGTGGTTTTAAAACTGACTGTTTCTCCCTGTAGAAACGTCGTTATGGTTCTATTTGATAGTATAGCAAGAATCCAGTCTCCTATAGTCGGCGTAACTCCTCTGGCGGCTACTACTGCATATAAGGAGTCGGGCAGTGCATTGTTAAATGCTCCCTCAATGTCGAGAAACAGGGGTATAAATAGAACATTAAAACATGTATTTTAAAACAAAAACAAAAAAATCATAATTTTATATGGGAAAAACCAGTTGACACAAAATTTTTTAAAATCGTAGAATGCGTTTTCTAGCAAAAATTGTCTAAGCACAAATTTATACCGCTTATATTCAAGTTCTTGGACGACCTTTGACAGCACATTAGAAAAGTCCTAATAGCTTGTCCCATTCCTAGTTTTGCCAACAGCAAAGAATCTAAATTATAGTACATTATTCAACGAGCTTAACGAGCATGTTATGATAGATGTTATTCACGTGGATGAAGTTCGACCTAGTGAATAATAGTCATAACATGCGAGTAGAATACTAAATTTTATCCACAACTATTAAAATAAAAGGTAACAATTTTTGGTAAAATATCGTGAAAAAAATTGTGACATTGACGTATCAAATAAATTAATGAAAAAATTCAGAACCAGTAAATAAAAAAAAGAAAGAATTTTTTTTGTCTTATTTTTTTTTAACATTTAAAACGCAAAAAGGCACCAGTATTAAAAACTGCATCAAAGAGGTTCTCTTACTAAATTTCGATTGGATCCATCGGTTTGGAGTTATTTGTATTTTAATATTGCAGTACAAGATAAATATAATACAACAATGAATAACGGATAGATAACTACACATACCCTTACAAAAATAACTCCACAATATTTTCAACTACCGTTTTGTAGAGCAATTTGTAATTTAAGGACAAAAAAAACATTTTATTTATTTATACATAATCTACAAATTAAATGAAAATAATAATTTGTCAAAATATGTAATGCGATGTTTACATTTAATGGGGATATGCAACGTAAACATCGCATCGATACAAGGCTATTATCTCTATACATAATCAAAATATGTAATGCTAGACTAATTAAATTAATTAATGAAACTTAGAACGTTTCGAATTTATTAGCTATTATAGCCAAATCTCTTTTCTAATGTTTATAAATACCCAATTTATTTTTTATACTTAATCATCTTCTAAACACTTAAAATAATATTAGTTAGAAAATAAAAAATAATTTTTGGTCCTTAAAATTACATGATTCATTGCGCAAAGCAATACTTTAAATGACACTATAAATTAATAGTCGAAAATATTGTGGAATTATTTAGTATGTAGAGTTACCCATTAGAGTGGGCCGAAAAAACACTTTATTTTTTTTTCTATCGCTATACCTCAAATAAGTTGCATATCGCCTAGCTAAGCAAAATGAAAAAAAGAAAATTCAAATAAAAAAATATCTTCCGTTCGCGCATGGCGCTCAAAGTTTTAAAAAATTTCGAAATTTCGGTTTCTTTAATTAATTTTTTATAATTGCTAAACTCAATACTAACTAAGCGCTATAGGTCCTAATGTGAAGTTTGGGGTATAGGGAATACGAAAAAAAAATTAAAACCCTTAAATTGAAAATATTTAGTGTTTGCGCAAAATGCTCAAAAAACTGGATTTTTTCTAAAAAAGACTGTATTTCGTAGCTTATCTATTTTATGTTCAGTCTATATAAATGATAAACATATTTTTATTTTCAACTTTTTTTATTCAATAATCATTAATCAATCACTTTAAAATTTGATTTTTGGGAAAATTCGGGCATAATATTTCGTGACAGGAGGGTAGTTCGTATTAATCCGTCGCTTGCGTCAGTGCCACACACTTTTTGAGATACTTCAGTCACAAGTTTGACACACCGTTCAACCGCCTGGGTATGACAAGGGAAACTTTGGAAATCTGGTTGCGGCGATGTGTCTGTCTTTATCATTTTTATGATGTCCTCATCCGTGATTTTTCTTAGTAGTGGAGGAGGAGAGATTTTCAAACTACCCCATCAAATCATATCGACGTAGTCTGTTGCTTCAAAGTTTAGTTTTGGCGTGGTGAAATTTCGAATGGTCTTTCCCTTGTAAAATGATCGAGCTTTCAGTAGTCTGCGTAGTCCCAGTTCTCTGATAGTTCTTCTTTCATCCACTGGCATTGTAAGAATCAAATTTTCGGGATGAGCAAAGAAAGCGTTTCGCTCAATTACTGGGTTGATAACTTGCAATAAATTTTGATTTAGGTACCGTGATGATAACTTCAAAAAGTATCTTTGGACCATCTGTGAAATGTTTGCTGGTACTGATTTTGAACCATAGAAAATTGCATTCCAAGTGAAAATTTTATATAAAATTACAGTGAATATTGCACACGTCAGTTGAATCAATATAAAAATCGAAGATTCTTTCGTTCTCTTTTACACGCTTTTATTAGCTTCACCTGTATCTTTGTTTGTTTGTTTGTTTGTTTGTTTGTAACCGACTCTTTGGACTCGATTTTGACCCACTTTAAACGGACAGATTTAATTGAAACTTTGTACACTTACGAAGAACCGGTAACAATACAATAATTTGATAAGTTTATATCATTATCCTGATCAGGATCACCAGTCCTTTCCTCACGTATCCTCTGCGTGAGCGCAAGAGGCTTAATATTGTAAGTATATTCCGTAATTCTCAGTTCGGTCGTTGGCCGAGCGGCCAAGTCTTAGTCGACGCGAAACGACGGACTCCTCGGGCGTGAGTTCAAATCCCATGGCTGAAATAAAAAAATATATTTTTTTTTCAGAAATATCTGTTGGATCGTAATATGTTATAATATCAGCATCAATAAGCAATATAAATATAGTTTAAAAAAACTACAAAACACGCTTTCATAGCACATCAAACTAAAAAGTGAAAAATAAATTTAGTTTAAAAAAAACTAAAAAACACGCTTTTAAAGTACATCAAACTAAAAAGTGAAAAATAATTATTAATATAAACTGAAAACAATAATGAACGAAAAATACTAGTATTATTGTGAAAAAAGCGTGGGGTGCTTTGTGCCATATTTTTCGTATATCGAGCAACCCACGCTTTTTTCACAATAATACTAGTATTTTTCGTTCATTATTGTTTTCAGTTTATATTAATAATTATTTTTCACTTTTTTAGTTTGATGTGCTTTAAAAGCGTGTTTTTTAGTTTTTTTTAAACTATATTTATTTATTTTCCTGTGAAGATAGCGGGCTTATAAGGCAAAAGGAACATTATCACTTACCTACTTTTTAAATATTTTTGGTTTTTCTATGAAAAATAATAATTTTAAAATTCTATTTTTAAATAAATCTGCTTAACAAATTGTGACACGGGAATAAAAATATACCCAACTGCGATTGTAATAATTTGAATTGTTAATTTAGTTAATAATAAAAAACATTTCTTGTTCTGTGTTTTGTTCTGGAAATAGTCTAATAAACATATTTCGAGCATTAAAATAATCTGAAAATTCAGCATTCAAAGCGTATTGCCTTTAAGAAACCGGATTCGTTCATTTTGATGTGATTTGACTGAAAAAGTCAAATTACATCAAAAGAACTCAAACTGTTTTTAGGCAACATGTTTTCATGCGCTGAATTTTCGATAATTTTTAATGCACTTAGTATATTACTACAGAAAATTCACCCTTACCACCTCTGTAACTACCACAACAAATCAAGATATTTGCATAAAAATGTTACAAAATATGTAACATTATGAAATTAAAAATTTAATTTTTGCAACTTTTTGGCAAATAACTATGTTGTAAGAGGTTGTAGCTCCCTTATGAACTGATTTAAGACAAATGTTTATGTGAGGGGTCTAATATTAAAACATGCAATCACCACTTTTTACGAAAATGGAGATTAAGGTGTTTCCTAAGTAGAATTTTTAGCTGAACACGAACATATGAATTCATACAGTTGCGAAACGTTCAATGTCACATTGTGTTTTGCATTCAAATATTAAATATAGTTGCAAAATGTACAATCTTCAGTGACAAGTTAGCTTCAAAACGTACGATCTCCAAAGAACAAATAGGATGCGATGACATAATCACATATTACATAATCGAATTTTGATTATTAGCAGTATTGCAGTATTATTAGTAGCTGTTTCGAGGTGAAATTTTGGAGAAGCAATAATAGTGCCTAATAAAATTATTTAACAAATTAGTTGGGGATATTTTTTGTAAATATTTTGACAAAGGACTCAGCATTAGGGTGTAATCATAATGATTTTATTACAGTGTATAAGTTGAAATAAATTGTCAAACATTTCTATGTCTGTTTATTATTTTCTTTTTTTGTTTCTTGTTGACATTAATTTTCAAAACGTACAATCTCCATTGAACAGTTTCAAAATGAATAATTTCCAACCTTTTGTATCCAATAGATACTAAACTTGTCATTTTTCTTTGAATTTGTATTGACAAACATCCTCCATAACTATATTAATTATTTGATTCATTCAGAATTATGTTTTTCTCAATATTCTGATTATTAATCGATTTTATTGATTTTCTTAAAGAGAACATACAATGGCATTGTACGTTTTGGTATTAGACTGCTCATATACAAAATTCAACTTATTTGTTCTAGTTCAAATCAACGCCTTGAAAGAAGGTGCATAATTATGGGACACCCCGTAGATTTGCAGAATTAATGATATATCTGATATTCTTTATCTCCTGAAATATTTCTGAAACAAAAACTAATGACATAAAATTTGTTACACCAACATTAAATAATTGGCCATTACGTTGATATGTAAATTAACAGGCCTTAATATACATTAATTCAACGTACTTTATTTCCAAATCATAAATATAAAGAGGTGCGATAAAGTTTTGTGGAGTATAAAAGACTCAAATTATTCTGGTATATTTTATACTACGAAACAGTGAAAACTCAAGTTTATTGTTATGTAATATTAATCATCGTCCATTTCACAGCCACTTTTGGAGCCATTAAATTTTGACACTTCATTAATACCAAAATATCCGTATCTCCTTATCGTATCCTATTTAGTAATTTTACCATTATAGGCTAAATTCATTCCGCCAGTTCTGCCGTTTGATTTGACGTGTTAATGCCATATCGGTTGAAAAACTGCTTAGATACAACGTTATAGCTTTAACGATAGTGTTGGCTTAATGGTGTGAAGAGTGTTATCACCCCCAAACTTTGCGATCCGCCGAACCGTATTTGATTTAAAGCAAGACCCGCAGACTTGGCCTATTTCCAATTACTTCGCCAGTTAATGTTTATACCAATTATAATTAATGGGTTTTTATGAGTTATAAACACACAATATCGCCGTGCTGTTTTTGCTGTTATTATCTCGGATGTGTGTGTCTTTTTGTGTGACGAAGTGTTCGCGCGAATAAAATTAATATTAATTATGTCGGCTATAGCAAAAGCTGAGAGGGTTTTTTGGTACAGAGGGTGGACAAAAATTACTGGAATTGTTTTGTTGGTAAATAATTCGTTCTTATAATCAGAGTTTTTGTACCAGTACACTTAAATTATATGATTCTCATCTGAGAAATTCAGTTGACAGTAAATAGGAAAAGTAAGGGTGGAGAAAAGAACTTAATAATAACTAACTTTGTAAATATTGCCTTAGTTCCCCTATGCATCCGTGGGTTCTTTAATGATGCGAGTGTGGGAGTGGTCTCAATTGCTTTGTTCTTGGAGAAATATAATTTCGTTTAGGCACTATAGAAAATAGCGCATTTGGGTGCTGCGGAAAATGTTTTATATAAAAAATATTTCATCTTCAATTCAGCACAAAAAAAGTCATTATGTAATTTTATGCAGGATCTACCATTTTCTCAAAAAGTTGACGTTTAGTGTTACGTACGAAATTTCCTGAACATTTCTTCTGAAAAGATTAGTGATGAAATCACCTCATAATTTTATTTGAAATTATGGCCAAGAAAACGATGAAGATAATGCTACAGCATCTGCAGTTTTGTTTTAGAAGAACATGAAAAACGATAGGAAGAAGTTACAAGAGCAGATTGCAGGGCAATACCATAAGCCTAAATCAGTGAAAACATGCCGTGACCTCGATGTAAGCTTTATAAAATAGTATGACGTAACAAAACGTTAATTTGTTTATTGTTTTGCTACTTTGACACCCTTCATTCTTCCAAGTATTTAATATAAAATAAATTAAACCTTTGTTCAAAGCGGTTTTGGTTTGGTTACAATAGATTGAGGTTCATGTGGTTTTTGACTCTTACAAAAGGAATTTATTGAAAAAAAGAGATGAGTGTGACTCGGAAAAAAATTCTGATACAGTCCAGTATACAATCAAACCAGAAACAACAATTGAAAGTACTCCAATGAATAAATAACTAACTAATGATAAGAAAAGGGATGAAATGATAGTATCCTTTCATTCGGTTAGGAAAAAGTTCGTGGTTAGTTGGAAGAATAAAGCCTCTTTCATATGGTGCTGATGTATTGAATCTTTTAAATACTCAGAATGGGGCAGATAAGAAGATCCTGCTGCATGCTGCGTACTTAGCACAAAGAGAAATCAAAAACACCAATGTGTTTGACCTGATACTGATGTAATTTTAGCACTAAGGCGATATGCCCCACTTACATAAGAGTTTGCAATTTCTCTTGGCCATAGTATGAAAAGGTTTGTTCAGCTCCGCTCTGTCTAGATTATAAGCACTTTCAGGAGCTGATCTAACAGAATCATTTGCCAACGAAGAGAAACTAAAGTGGTGGAAGGCTTTTATTTCTGAACGTAATGAGCTATTAGAAGATTTGTCCAGATTAAGGGTTAAACTCTTTCTCTCACTGAAGACGTCAGGGCTTGGAAGCGTTTGCTTGTCAGCTGTATATATCCAAAACTACACTCATATAGAAGCTGTAATGGTAGTTGTTCACACAGAGATAATGTGAGAGATGAGAACCTCATTCCAACAAAATCTGCTCTAAACCAAGCTTTGTTAACGGTTCATTTTTACGAATTTCAGATGGAAGACAGTACATACAAGCCAGTTGCATGTACTGTGCCATATATTTTTTCGAAGTGGTTTAACTGATTCAAGTGAATCAACTGATATTACTGAGCTTTATTACATTTTGTGATAAGGCTCATTACAGTCACTATTTTCAGTATATTGAATTAAATTAAATCGAAAATATATGCCTGATATGGAAGAGTTCGAGGATGACGAAGTAGACTTACAATTAAATGAGATTTGTAATGAAAACGTTGACTGTAATGACGATTGCAGTAGTGAATAACTAGCAAGTATAATTTGTGTTAAATTTTTTTGTTTAAATTTTGAAATTAAGCTTTTCAATTCAATTGTTATCTTTTCATTTCCTATATCTGTACTGTAAAAAAATGAGGGCATGGGGGATATCCTATGTTTTTCTTTTTTGGTATTTTTAAAATAAATGTTTTTCTACCGTTACTTTGCATAAATTTTGTAGCCAAAAATTACAACATTAGCACATCGCAATGGTGCAGTTGGTGACTTCTCTAAACTACAAGAACTTAGTCATATTGCTTGAATGTAATCACTCACATCAAAATCAGGTATATCTCTCATTAATAAATTCGGATACTGCCTCGTCTTTTCAGGTTTAAAATAGTGGTGTAGAATTCAAAACGAATTTTATAATCACTGCACCACCTGAATTTTGTAAGAAAATTATTAAACTGTCGGTAGATCTTGTCGTCTCATGAAAGGATCGAGATTGTTCATATTTGTCTGATATTTTCCTGGGAGTGCTGGTTCTCGCTTTATTAATTATATCAAGCATTGAATAAATGGCCTAGATATTTATTTATTGATTGTTAAAAATTCTGCGAAACTTCTAAACATTCATGTTTCTTAAAAATTAAAATGAGCAGTATACACCCTATTTAGATGATTTACCTATCAATAATAGTTTATAAAATGTTGTACTAGGTACTACAAATGGATTAAAAAAACAAATCGGAACAATAATTCCCTCCCACTAATTTATTTTTGTGGCATATCAAATAGAGTATCTAAAATAACTTATTGATTTGAATATTAATAATTCCGAATATATAAATAGCATTTCTAGTAACTAAACTATATTATTAATGACAAGTTATAGATTTTAATATTACGCTTTTAATTGTAGACTAAATTAAAATAGTACTAAAACTGGATCAATTCCAGTCAATAATACAATAATCGCCATTATAAAGTTTTCACACTGTTATATTCAGGGGAAGTTTCAATAATAATCGTATTTATTTATACCAAAGACTTCAATAATTAAGTAGACAATGGAAAAAATAAATTATTTTTACAATTATTATTAAGCATTATTAAAAATCATTTTAGTAAATATCTATATCCTTTGAATACAAATAATAAATGAAAAATCACTTATATGTAGAGATCGGGAGGTAGCAATGAATTTTATGTAGATAAAATATTATAGCGTATATATTTTAAACAATTAATGAAACATTCCCAAACAATATGAATTGATAAAATGGGTATTCATTCATATGTACTATGCAGTAAATTTGTTTTATTTATAAAAATGGGAACAAAAAATTAAAAGGTTTTTAACAGATAATTGGACGGCTTTTAGCTGTGAAAAACAATTAGTTACTTGACGGGGAAATGATCGTTATTGTCTAGTGTCCAATAGCAGTACATGGGTAGATATAGGCGAGTCACGTGGCTTGGCTGCTATCACGTTACGCCCACTACCCCATATTGGAAATGAGTACACTCGAAATACGTAGTATTTATAAAACATTTATGTGAATAACATATATCTATGTAAACAGTGCGAAATTAGAGACATAAAGTAAACTTCTGGAGTAATGATATCCTGGAGTTATGATATCTCGGAGTTGTAATTTAACGGCATAGAATTATATTGCAAAAGCTGTAAAAAAGTGCTTTTGTGCAAACATTAAGGCCATGTTTTCACAGTTGTTTAAAGTTTTATGTTGACAATCCTGGCGACGAAGGTTAACACCGCCTTAAGAAACACATTTCCTCAGACAGTCATGAAAAGTGTGTGAGTGGTAGAATTACTCATAGTGACACGCAAACAAATTTCAACTCAGATGTAGTAGAAAAATGATGATTGGGTGTAATAATCCATGGACAAAACATGATAATCCACTATTTAAACAATTTTTGTAAACGTCTATTAGTGGACAATATAGCAATGTTCAGGTGCCATCGGACACGACACCAAGAAAAAAATATTTATCACAGAGATGTGTTAGTATCAAACAAAAAATGTTTTGAAATTGAATGACAAATACATCTTGATTAGCGTGGACGAAATTACCAACGTTTGCGGTTGGAAGGTGGCCAATGTTTTAGTGAGTACATTGATATTAGTATGTACTTTTACTCTTGTGATCGTTAGTTAAAAATATATATGTGTCACCAATACTTTCATCCCTCTCCGTGTTAACTTTAGGTGTTACCGAATTCACCAAAATAACCATAAGGTAAACTATTGTACCATATATCATGAACATATTTATTTAAATTCATGCGCCATTGATATAAAACTTTAAAACAATGCAAAAAAAACTATAAAAGATTTGTGTTGTATACAAATTTAGAAATTTGATGATGCTACGAAGAGCAGTAAAAAGCTAGCTTCTAAGTAATACAGAAGGTTATATAGAATACTTACATGTGATAAAATGAAGAATTTGTCAGATATGACTCATGAAAATATTACTTATATTATTTATAACATACACACATAGTAGTTTCTATATTTCTACATTTCATTTGTTGGAATTGTTTGTGCTTATCAGTTCTATCACTATACAGGGTGAGTCGCTAGCCTCTTCACAAACTGGCTACAGAAAGTAGAGAAAAAAATGTCATACAAACATAGGTCCGATTTTCTTTTGTTAACAAGTTATAATGGTTTTAAAATTTTTAAGGTCCGGTACCATGGCCACCGAGATCTCTGTATCTAAATTCTTGCAATTTTCATTTATGAGGTCACTTAAAATGACTTGTGTATGATTTGGAAATAACTCATCGTAATTAATTAACGCAGAGGAATCAAGATAGATCAAATCATATTAGAAATAGTAGAACTTATTATGAATGCTTTCCGTTACCAAAGTTTGTAAAGATGCTAACGAATCACAAAGGGGATGATTTGGTATTTCCTCATCTATATTCCATTCATACCATTTTTCCATAGGAATTAAGTAAACAAAATGGTATATTAATTACAATATAAATATAACGTAGATATCTGATTGCGTGTTTTGCGCGAAGTCGACTGTAAATTAAAGAAACAAATCGGGGAAATTGTGGATAATATAAGAATAAACAAACAAAACACTAAGGTGAGATGTATAAGAAGTATACTATAATATACATGTCGTTATTTACACTTATATAGATCCCTAAGTTGACATGTGTTTTCGTCGGGAATACCAAATCCTCCGATATTTGCATATAAATATCGAAAGATTTGGTATTCCACAGAAATGATCATTCATATCATTTTTTACATAGAAATTTAGTAAACAAAATGATAGCTAATTACAATATAAATATAAGCATCGGATTGCTTTGTTACTTGCGCGGTGCGTGGTGATTTAGTGTTGCTTTTGCAGCAGGTTAATGACTTCCAAAAATCTAGCTTTAGGCACCTGCAGTTTTGCCAGACAGTACAATTGTAGAGATTTTGTACATTTTTACGGTCTTCATACGTTATACATTTCACGCATTCTTAGTACGATTCATGAGAATTGTAATACAAATGTATGACTTTTTGTTTATCAATTGTCAAATATTATCTTGATCATAAAATTTGGTCCCTTGAGAATAGAGGGCGCTTCGTCATGTTTCTGCTTCAAATACCAATGTAGTCTGATTACTACATTATTTAAAAGATATCACAAGCAATATAAAAAATTCCATTTTTGATTGTGGCTTTTATAATTTGACATTTGACATTTTCACATTGTCGGCATGAAATGACGTTTTGTGGATTTTAAGTTAATTTAGGTGATATAAAACTACAAATCGATATTATTAATTATGGACGGGTGAATTGCATCTAAATCTCGAGATTCATATAATGACACTTTAAAATGTTTTTTTGTTCTAGATCGTTGATACAAAAATAAAAACGTCCTAAAACTTCTTATCAAATGAAATTTATAATGAGAATCTATATATTTTGGTATAATCTAGTACATTTTGAGGTTGCGATATAGTACCTAACATGTTTTATTCTAGCAACACTGAGTATCCCTTTAAGTAATATGCTATTGCGATATATTCAGTTGTAATTAGAGGTATGCATCTCGATATTCACACTTACAAAATATAGATTCTTAACCCGACCCTGTATTTTCGTCGCGAATGCCAAATCCTCCGATGTTCAATAATTAAAATGATTTAAATAAAAATATTGTTTGATATACCGTTATATAATAAGGCACTGTGTTAATGGCTTTCTTAACCAAATTTCTAATAAATATTTATTCAACAACATGAAGTCTGTTTGATTTAAGTAAACGGACATGAAAGTTTCTCTATGTCAGAAGTTGTTAAACGGAACTCAATCCTACATTAAAGCTACCTTTCACTAAAAGGTAACATCTATAAAATTCTTTTGACATCAATTGTTTATAGGAAGCCCATTCTCAAAATCAAACATGATATTCTAGAAACAAATAGGGCCTTAATGCAATACAAATATGATCTAGGTGCCACATGAGGTAAGCAGTTTCTATCTTAAAGGAAATTGTATGTATATTTACACACTAAGTTAAAATTCCTGTAAGGAAGGAGGAAATATTTAAAAATAATAGTTTCTTAGGTGAAATGCTTACAGGACAATGCAACGTTTAACTAACAATAAGTACAAGATTAGATTATAATCAATATTAGCTACGCAAAAGAAACATTTTGTTTAATAGTAACATAAATGATGAAACAATATTTTTTAAAATCTTTTGAAATATTTAGGATTCAGAGTTTCTAAGGGAAACAAATTATTGATACGTACGCTCGAGCTTTACTCCTGTAAATTTCATCATTCCTGCGAAATACAGCAGGACTGATATGACGCACGCGTACTAAAGTCCGCTCAAATGATGATTCTAAGACCAAAACTTCAGTGTGGTTTTCAGCGCGCGCGAAGTTCACCGATACCATAAATTTCAGTTCGGTGCTTGATTGGTGTGTACCTCCAGGAAGTAATAAAGGATATTATTTCGTGTTTGTAAAGTTTCGAGTGATAACTTGTTATTTTTATTGATAGAGTTGGTGGTACAGTTAAGTGTTGAAAATTATTTTGTGTTGTTATAAACATATTATAAAGGTAATATTATATGTACATTTCATTTTGCATTGTTTTTTTTAATATGTATGTATAATACCAAAGAGGAAGATACATATTTATAAATGTATAATTAAGTTAAAATAAAACTGAAAATTCAATTTATTCCTTAAAAATGATACATACATTGTACGTACCTACTATTTTATTTCAAAATGCTATATTTTAATATATGTTTAAACCAAAAATTACATATATTTGATATACAGGATTATCTTAATTAATTTATCAAGATCATTTACAATAAACTACCATTTTGCCAATATCTAAGTCATGGATAATTTGTAAATTAAATTACTAAAAAATTTTTTGGCATGCCGCCACTTAAAATAAAAAGAATCAATCAATCAATTTACGTAAAAATAGTAAACATAAAAATTAGCAATATTTGGTACAGAAATGAAATTATACGATATATTATAGGTAAATATGTTCAGGCTTACACATTTATTATATACATCATAAAATATAATTATTATTTTCTTGCTGGTTGAAATACCAGAACTATATAAGCACAGAATTTCTCATATAACTGCTTGTTTCTTGATATATTTTTTAATTTATGTGGCCTTACTATCACAATACTATATTACTATACTTAATCACCTATAATACTGATTTATGAAAACATATTTTTTTTCAAATTTTTTTAATATTTTTAATTTGATTATTGTATAGTTATAGTACTTTTATTAATTTTCTCCTTTTAGCGTCTTATTAACGATATTACCCAATTATTTGTAGAATGTAAATGATGAACTCTATACAGAAGAATAGCTTAAATTTGTAAGAGATAGAATTATTTTAGGTATTTTGAAATTAAACTCCTATATTACGACTCCTTCAACAAAGACTATATAATTCATTTCTAAAGTTTTGAGAGATCGTGGTATAAAAGTTCGAGTAGTTATGAAATGACATTTTTAAAACTTTGATAAATCCATATTTCTTAAGTGTTTCTTTTTTTTTTCTTGGGACTCTATCTACTACATGAAAGATAAAGATGAATTCAGACAATAACCATATTTTTAATATGTAAATTGGTTATATATATTTTTCTTGATTTACTAGGGTTTTCGTTGTACTTACTATCTACATCGCAATATCGGGTGGTCCAAAAAAAACCTTTTGTTTCTTCAGTAGCCTCGACCTCGCTATTTTTTTCCGATCATGGACTCAAATTGTAATCAGAAAAATACTGGAAATGTTTCAAAAAATCGATTCATTTTTCTTCTAAAGAAGAAAATGGTGTAATAATAAAAAATATTGTAATGTTCCAAAGTAGCTGGGACTTACAATGTGCATTTTTGTTTCAAACTAACATATTTGTCCTATGAGTATGTTCTTTGTAAATTACTTGTTCAAAGATCACTTAATTCGGTTAAGTATTTTTGAAATTGCCGAAATTAAAATTTTAAAAATATCCGTATATTTGGGATTTTGTGTCACTAAATCTGTTTCCGAGAAGTAAAACAAAAACTTACTGTAGATTAAGTTTTATTAATTATTGTCAACCCTTCTATTCCCTACACATGGGTCAGAGAAAAAGATCTGGATTTAGAAGGTTGGTGTAGACTAATCTTCTATATCCAGAACTACTTCTATGACCCGTGTGCAGGAAATAGAACTATTTATAATTAATAAAAATACAATCGATTAATTTACAATATAAAATTAGTCTAATAATGTCGGCAGTACAAGCGCTTAGGAATGAACAATGTTTCAGGTTAAACGCCATTAAGGGCTGATTGAAAAATAGCTACTTATAGTTCACAAAACCAAAATCCCCGGCGGACTAAGTTATAGGGGTTGATAAGTAGGGTACACAGTACGTAAGAATAGTGTGCAAAACGACAAGAGACACCTTTATATTATTATTTATATTTTTAAAAGTACGAACACAGACCAAGCATGCCAACAAAGCTAAATACAATATCTACATTGTAGCACAACCAAACGGCGAGGTAAGGATGCCATTGGGAATATTATTGCACCTGCAAAAATGGTGCTTGAACTTTTGGTTGTTGTGTCCATGTCAAGACCATCATCTGGTACCTAGGTTACGTAAAATACTTTGGGAAGGTTTACGGACACCATCTGAGAAAATCAGCGATATATTTATAAGTTTCGATGGTTTCGAAGACGATGCACTAGAAGAATCTCAACAAATATGAAATTCCTTTTGAATTTTTGCGAGGGGGTCAATAAAATCCAAAGCTAATTGATTATTATTAATACTGGTTTGTGCTATAAAATAGTATATGTTTCAACGCAAGACATTTTTGGCCTAAAATGGGCGAGGTTCTTTATCCTTGAATTTATACGCAATATGTTTTATGGCGTAATTTTGTAAAATGCGAAAATAGTTTTATAAAAATGGTTCAACAGAAGTGTATTTTTAACAGCATACCTCATTTTCACAAATACTGTTAATCTAAGACAACTTTTAACTAGGAGAATGCCGTAAATGCTTAATAAAATCGAATTAAATTGTCTTTCAAAGAACACAACGGTGAACGATTAAAAAAAATTTAATATAATATAAATGCAGCATATTTTGTAATATGTAAATATTCTTCAGTTTTGTCATAATAATTTTCGTACAACTGTTAGACGTTTGACATTATTACAAAAATTGTTTACACCAAATTAAGTTTTTGTTTTACTCATTGGAAGCACGTTTGGTGAACACAGAAGCCCAAAAAATATACGGAATATAAGTGCAACCAGATCTATAATTATAATAATTGGTTTAATTAAATTATTTTATATAATTGAAAGAAATTTATTTTTATTAGGAACATTTTTTAAATTTTAATTTCCATAATATCAAAATCATGCCACCCCAAAAATATCAATATCTTCAAAAGTGCTTAACCGAATTAGGAAAGCTTTGGACTGGTAATTTAAGGGAACATACTCTTAGAACAAATATGTTGTTTGAAACAAATTGTAAGTTCAATCTGCTTTTGATTATTGCTTTTTTTTTTAATTTTCGACGTTTTGTTCTTTAGGGACAAATAGAATTGGTTTTATAAATCATATACAGTATCCTATGTATAGACATAATGAGTGATAAATGTATCCCTCTGGTGGTCAGTGCTACTACCAGTCGGACATCACTGATGTTTTAGTGACTGATCGCGACCTGCAAATCAGGTACCAAGAGCTTCGACCTCTAAACCCTATATACTGAATAAGATTTGTAGAAAACAACTACTCAGTGGACAGTTGTTTCCTGCAAACCTTGTTCAGTATATAGTTTAGCCCACCAGGACTTAGAGGTCGCAGCTTTTGGTACCTGCTTTGCAGGTCACTTTCAGTCATTAAGACAACAGTGATGTCTGACTGGTAGTAGCACTGACCACCAGAGAGATACACTTATCACTCATTATGTCTGTTTTGCTTAGTATTCTTTATGCTAGCCTGGTTTGCTATTATTACTTGTCTCTTCCATTGCTTATTGTATACTGACGAGAACATAAAAAGTTCGAAACTGGTCTATATCTAGTGAGGAATTGACAAATGAGCTTATCTACCAAAGAAGATTTGCAGGTTTAATTCAATGCAGGTCGGGGCTTTTGTCCGCTGAGTAGTTGTTTCCTGCAAATCTTAATCAGTATCCTACGTATGTCACTTCGTAGTCGAGCAATAAGGATACTTGCCTCTCACCCTAGAGACTCTGGTTCAATCCCCCGTCAAGGAGCTAGAATTTTTTCTAAGCCGGAAGTTAATCCAAGCATACACGGATATTGGGTGTGTCTATTGTCTGTAAATGTGTAGCCTTCTCCCTTACAAAGTACCTTAAGATACTTTCAGGGGTACATGGGGTTGTATTACCTGTGGTGTAAAATAATAATAATATCCCTCTTGTTACAATTTGTGTCCAAGATCGGGACAATCGAATAAAAAAATAAGGAAGCTAGTGAATAAGCAAAAAGTTTCGTTTTTTTTTGAACCACCCGATATAACTGATGCGTTGTCTATAGATCTCAAAAGTGAGTTACTTACGTTTCCTTGGAGGAGTCGTCTATAAATCGCTCGTTCACAATGAAGAATGTGGAAAGTATTGACATTATTCAAACAAATATAAATCAGATTTTACTATGAATCGACGGTGAATGTGCACTTTTAGTCAACTGAGAAAGGCTCGTAGGAGAATTGAAATCTAGTTCAGATTGTATGTAGAATTTTGGTTTCTAATACATATATGAAGTCTCCATATAAAAATAGTTTTAGTTAACAGCTATTACTAGGAACCATTTTAATGTCTTTTTCTAAGTAATAAAAATACCTTTTAACTTTTTTTGTAAATATTTTATTTTAATACTATTTTTAGATGTGTAACAATATAAACGACTAATATATAGATTGCGAAGAAAGTATGGCTAAGTATAGATTTAGAAATGTCAATCTGTTATACAGGGTGTACTATGTCAATGGTAAGGCTGTCTAAAAGTTTATACAGGGTGTCCCAACCAAAAGTAGGTACCCTTTATAACTTTGGAGATAAAAATTTGTTGAAAAATTGGTGAAACACGTCGACCTTGTTTCCAAGGGGGATATATTTTAATGTAATACTTGTATACCTATCATCATCCCTCTACCCTACACGGCAACCCCCTCAAAAAAATTCAAATGGCAAAGGGGGTCAAGTAATACATTTCATGAAAGATCTTTCAATTATCTACATAACTGTGTATTTTTTTAAACTTTTATCGATTCGTTCCTGAGAAATAATTGTTTCATTATTTTAGGTTCGGGAAATAAAAATAAAATAAGCAGTTTAAATTATCGTATGTATTGTTCAAAAAGACCCCTACCGACTTCCATACAGTAGTATAATCTCTCTTGAATTTCTATACGAACATTTCTGAACACATCTAAAGTCAATAAACGGCATTCTCGAAAATTTCTTTCACGTAACTTTTCCAGAGATGGGGGTTTTGTTGCAAATACCTTCGATTTCAAATGTTCCCACAGAAAGAAATCCGAGGAAGATAAATCGGGTGACTTAGCGGACCTCTTCTTCCAATCCATCGCTCAGGAAACCGATTATCCAAAAATTGACGGACTGCTATAGCAAAATGTGGAGGTGCCCCATCCTGTTGAAAAAACAGTTCGCCCTCTAAAAGATTATCGTCTTCTTCGAGGATTTGGGTAATCATTGAGTCGATGTTATTTTCTAACAGATCGAGGTACCTTTCGCCATTTAAATTATCAGGAATAAAAAACGGCCCGACAATGTGATCCCTTAAGATGCCAGCCCAAACATTTAACTTCTGAGGCCTTCGGGTATGAGTTTCCATGAACAAATCTGGATTGGTTTCACTCCAATACCTACAATTGTGCCTGTTTACCTCCCCATTTAACTGAAATGTCGATTCATCAGAAATACACGCATTGTACAGTAGATTCGCATTACCGTTTAATTGTTCACTAAAAATCTCACAGAATTCAAGCCGATGATCGGGATCATCTTCGTTTAATTCGTGTACCAATTTAAATTTATATGGATGAAATTTGTGGGCCTTTACAATTCGATGAATACTGCTTCGTGATACATCGGAAGCCTCAGCTACTTTCCTGATCAATTGAGTATTATCCATCTGCAAATGACCCAGAACTGTCAATTCGACTGCTTCATCTCTAATCGGTCGCTGAGGTTCATGCTTTTTGTTTCCTACAGAACCTGTTTCCATAAATTTTGTCAATAATTGTAAAACATACTGAGAACCAATCGTTCTATCTGGCTGATATCTATTGAATATGCGCTCCGTAGCTCTTGCACAGTTATCGTTTTTAAAATAAATGCTGACAATTTCTATTCTCTCCTGAAGGGTATAAACCATTTTGAGAACTCCCTCTGGTAAAATGTATCTCAATTTAAAATTAGTTGTGAACAAATTAATGTTCAAGTACTATCAAATACTTATGAGTCTTTTATTATTCTAAAACTAAACGGACAAGGAAAGTGTTTTTTGTCGAAAAAACTCGTGTAGATGAGAGCACTAAAAAATGTAGTTTTTTGATAAATTCCAATATCCTGTGCCGTGTATTTTAGATTTTTTAAACAATTTCGATTGTGTGTAATCATCAAAAATAAAATTATTTTCCTTAAGAACGAACCGGTAAAAGTTTAAAAAAATACACAGTTATGTAGGGAATTGAAATACCTCTCGAAAGATGAGTCACTCGACCCCCCTTTGCCATTTGCAATTTTTTGAGGGGATGGCCGTGTAGGGTAGAGGGATGATGATAGGTATACAAGTATTACATTAAAATATATCCCCCTTGGAAACAAGGTCGACGTGTTTCACCAATTTTTAAAAAAAAAATTATCTCCAAAGTTATTCAGGGTGCCTACTTTTGGTTCGGACACCCTGTATATGAAATTTGTAAGAATTGCAGTTTTAGTAATGCGGCGTTTTTATCGGGTATCCAACATGAATCTGCAAGTAGCTTTTAAGTTTGAGATTTCGCAGAGTAATGTGAGAATTAAACTTTTATTTTTGGTTTATTATAAAATAGTTAACCAATCAAACATAGTGTGATATATAAAATGGTTCTAAAATGCAACGAACCAGCTGCTCAGTGGTTGGTGTACAGGGTACTCATTTTAAGTGCCTTACTCGGTTTCATTGCTTTATTTTTCACCTAGAAAAAAAATAAAAAACTGTACTTATGTATTTTTTCTGAGGAATCCTAATTGGAAAAAAAACAATTGAACATCAAATAAAAAAGTTATGGTCGAAAATCTGAAAAATAAAAAAATATAGAATGAAATGAAATATAATAACACTAAAAATTTTTTTGCTAATTATTATTTTCTAACTTTTACAAAACATATCATAGATGAATGTAAAATATATCTTTTTAACAATTATTTTCCCGGCTCTTTGCCAAAATGCTGAAACTTGGATTATAAAAAAGATAATATGCACATTATGTTCAGTACGACTGACTCAGTAATGTTATTTTTATTTCTAACTATTCTGTTCAATAAAACCAAAAATTAATAAAACAAAAGTACTCACCAATTGAATAATCACTTCAAAACTTTAAAACATCCACCGACACATGTTTCTGCATTTTTGCGTTGTCAAGGTAGCCCTTAAAAAATCTCGAAAATAACTATCAATCTAAGCAAATCTGAATGTAATAAATATTAATGGCTTCGGAGAAAAAACAACATTATTGAGTCAGTCGTACTGAACATAATGTGCATATTATCTTTTTTATAATCCAAGTTTCAGCGTTTTGGCAAATAGTCGGGGGAAATAATTGTTTAAAAAGATGTATGTTATACTTATCTTAACGTTTTTATCGTTATTGTATTTCATTTCATTCTATATTTTAAACTTTTACGAAGAAGAGGATACCTAATTTATTTTAAATAAAAAAATTAACATCCTGTGTATTAATGCTAAAATGAACACTAATATTCCACTGATTATAAATGCATTTCACGTTCGTATTTTTCACTTCCGGCCTAACCGGAAATTACATCAACTTTTTTGTTTATGTGATACGCCCTGCATATTTAGCACAATTTACAGAACATTTCTTTCTGAATTCAGAAATATATATTATACTATCATCAACTTTCTTATTTAATTAGATGTTGGGTTTACATTTAAAATAACACAAATTGTCCTGTAAAACAAGGTCATCTATGAAAACAAATAAAAATATTTAAACAATTTATTTACTTTCAAAGTTAAAGTAATTCCACAGATTTTAATTATAACAAATAACACATAATAAACGCCACATAAATAGGTCGAAAATATTTTACTATAGCCAACGATGAAGGCGTTTGACCAATTTCTCTCTGCATCTCTTAAATTAATTGAGTTGTTAATTATATTTCTTGTTCAATTTTCAATTTGATCAAACGCCTTTGGCTCCGTTTGCACAAAATGGTAATGTTTCCAAACATATGTTGTAAACAGAATATACAGAATTACTTTAATTTCTGAAATAATAAATAATTTAAATGTTTTTATATGTGTTCATAGACGACCTTGTTTTAAAAGACATATTGGTATTATTTTAAATTTAAACCCCAATATTTTATTAAATATGACAAAAAATAATGATATGTTATATACTGCTGAATTCAGAAAGAAGCTTTTCTTAAATTGAGCTGAATATACAGGATGTATCGCTTAAAATAAAAATGTTGATGTAATTTCCGAAAGTGAAAAAATATGAATGTGATACATATTTATAATCTCTGAAATATGTTCATTTCAGTATTTACATACAGGGTGTTAGTTTTTGTATTTTTCAGTTTTTCGGTCATAACTTTTTTTATTTGATGTTTAATTATTTTTTTCTTTTCAAATTTGGGTTCCTCAGAATTTGGATTTTTTCCTAGGCGAAAGATAAACAACGAAATTTAGTCAGGCATGTAAAATGATCACCCTGTATATTATATTTATAATAATTAGGTGGATTCTTGACAGTATAGTATTCTTTAACAGTCATTTCAATAAACTAATTTTATTTTGATATATAAATATACAATTTACAGCCTATTCAAACGGCACCAGCGAGAATCTACGTCACTTACCTTTGTAAGCTTGTAGATGCAACTTTTGGAACATTCAACGTAGACACTGAGGGAACTGACAAATGTTCCAAATATATTTTTATTTCGGAGTATGGCTTCAAGCAGAAATCAAAATGCTTATTTTCATTTACTACTAAAGATTGATAGTGTGTGCGTACCAACACTTTGATGTAGAGGTGCATTACAAGTAATTAAACTTTTACCTTTCACGTAACGAAGCTTGTGTTGCGCAGCTTTTGAACCATATTCGTATTTACCAAATTTAACTTTTTTAGAAGGTTTCTTTCTTTTTAAATATTCTAATATCTTTTAGAAAACGATTCTTTAAAGTGAGCAGAAGAAACGAGTTCTTTAATATCTGACCAATCCTGCGCAGAATATTTTTAGAGTTTATCGCAAAATATAAATCTTTTATCTTTGGAAACAACAGCTTCGTCAAATAAAATGTAAGAACGCAAGTTCGCACCTCCCCACATTTCCTTAAAAACCGACATATATGCTATTATTATTTTGATAACCTACACTTACCTCAGTATGCCTCTGGATATCCATATCATACATATTATCGGATTTTTTAGTAGAGCTTTATTTTACATTATTTACGTATTTATCTAAATAAACAATATTATCATTAACAAGTTGTACTTTTATCAAGTGTTGTAGTAACGCTATTGACAACCATATCAAAATATTTAGACCGCATTATGTCTAATTTTAAGTTCAAAGAGTCAAACCCTTGTCAAAGTCTCTTCCAGTTTCTGCTCACTGCCCAACGAAAATCCTGAGGCTTCTTCATCACTATTTTAATTTATTTTAACTCTAATGATATATATATATATATATATATATATATATATATATATATATATATATATATATATATATATATATATATATATATATATATATATATATATTCTTTTTCCACTACAATACAATGACTACTGAAAATTCACGGAATTCACAGAAGTGAAAAATATAAGGTAAATATTACTAAGCACACTTCTAAACAATTAAATAACAACAAACGCCTTTGGCTCATTCATACTCTAAACACAACTTATAATGTAGAAATTTACCAAATAGAATCTTATTTTATATGTTATGTAATTTTTACGCACACTGACTATTCTTTTATTGATACTGTCATTTATCTAAATAATGTATACTTTTATTAAATACACATTGACGACATGCATGTTCTTCCTTTAAATATCCAAGAGTTCTTCAGCGACTAGTAGGTATACATTTATAAAATTGACGACTGCGTTTCTCACAAATTGCGATATGAAACACTTATTAAATAATTGATTAACTTTAGATGATTTCACTGATTGCTAAATGATATTTCTAGCCCCACATTGGGCGCCAAATGCAACGGGTCAGCTACTCAACAGTCAATGTACACAAAATTTATAAAATTTGGGTGGGTTCTTGTCGGAAAAGTAATCTTTAGCAATCATTTCAATAAACCAATTTTAATTTATTGTGCATTGATTACAACAAGAGTTTTTTAAGCCAAACAGGCGTTAAATGGAAAGCAGATAACAACGTGTATAGATTATGCCTTCTCCATCTGTAGTGAGAACCATCATCATTACGCATAAGATAAGCACGTATATAATTTGTTTTCCTTTTAACGCCTGTTCGGCTTGAAACAATTCTCGCTGTATACAATTTACTGCATACACAATTGGCAATAGAGAGATTTTATGTCAATAGCTTTGTAACCTGTATTTGCAAATTGCTAAACATTTAACATCGACATTGCAAGAGCTGCCAAATACTCTAAGTATACTTTTATTTTAGAGCTCGGCTGCGAGCAGATATCAACTAGCTTCTTTTCTTATCGTATTAAATTTGATATTCTTCCCAAAATAGCGGAATTTCCAAACCCATTCGTTTATGATGACAGTTATTGCCTTGACTAAAAATCATAATACTAATTGTTGCCACGCAGTGTTGCTATGACGAAACTTTGCACAGAATGCACAATAAATAAACTTTAAAATATTAAACAAGTAAAATATATAGACTTTGATATTATGGCGTTTCTTATATCTCTGCAATTAACTGTACTAAATAATTAAATTAAATTATAATTTAGAGAGGTAAAAAATGATTGACGATTTGAATAGATTTGCACTTTTAATGTTAATAAATTGTTTTTGTAATTTATGAGTTAAACGAGTTATACAAAAAAATAAAAACATAAATATATAATATTTAATACTCCACGACTCAAGTTTAAAGACACTTGCCAAACGAAACTTTTAAAATGTATATTGTATTTACCTACTTCAATACAGCAGTTTAACTTTCTTCTAAATTGTCTATTTCATATATACGTTATTGAAAAAATTTACTCTCTAGAAAGAATGAATATATAGCAAAAGCAGGAAAAAAGGTTTTGTAAATAAAACAATGAAATAAAGGAAAAACAGATTTATTTCGTTCCCTTTTAGAAAGATTATGTTGATTTATTTCTACGCATACTGTTCATGTGTGAGGGAAAACAATCGCTATAGGTACTTGAATTGTTCATTTTAGGAAAAAAATAAATAAAATATTCTGAAAAAAACTTACATTGTGAGTTACAGAGAAGCAAGTAAAATTAATATAACATATAGAATTACTAAGAAAATTATAAATTGTATGAATTATAAAGTAAAATTAGTACTAATAGTTAAACTTTTGATTAAAGTATAAATTTCTCTAACTACTAATTGAAGTATATATGAAGTAGATTTTATTTATTATCAAAAGAAGGAAACGCTAATCGTGTTAAAAAATTAGACAAAATAGTGCCATATATTCCAAAAAGGAGATAGCAATGCAGTCAAGAACCCGCATTTTGGAGTTTTTGATCATCGCCATTGGGGTATAGCAACTGAATTTAGGATGGGATTGATCAGGAACGAAAGGCAACACAGGGTTGGAATTATAGTATGCGGTACTCAATTTATACCATTTATGACACATGGGAACGTAAAGGCAGTTACGATGTACATTCAGAGGAACGGTTGACATTTATATATTTATCGTAAGTGGGTAGCTTCATATTAAAATGTTTAAGGAATATTAAGGTTGTTGCTCATTTGTCGGCAAAAATCGGTCAGGATTAAACACTAATAAATAAACTGAGTACCACTAACTTTTCCGGTCCGTAGCGGATCACCTCAAATCATCATAGACAGCATTGCTGGTTTGAGATCCTTTTGATAAAAAATTTGAACGTGCTGTGAATGGCATGCTTAGTGAATATACCACCAACCGGCGCGGCGCCCACCGGGAACTTAGAGTGAAGCATCTGCGCATTTCATTTAGTTGTTTTTTTCGTTAAAGTTTGGAGAGGCAGTGGCGTTATTTGTTTGGACGTCCTCTTAGACAGTTCAACGATCACTTAAATATAATTGGTTACTAACAATTTACTTCTTGAAATCTATCTTGTATAGAGATCTCTTTTTAGGGAAAAAGTAACAAACAACTGTCAAGGGGCATAAAAGTCAAAATAAATAATTATTAAATCTCAATAATTGGTGATTATGATCGTAATATTTTTTTCACTAGGTTTATCCACGTTATACTAACGTCATATTTTCTTATTTTTAAAAATACATTGCAATGAGTATTACTAGTTGTAACGAAATTGCAAGCCATTTCATTCAAGTTTGTTGTTGTCCACGATGAATTAAGTATCTGCCAGTCTAGTTCAGATGGTGTCACTGATTTCTACTGGAACAGTTGGTTTTGCAGTTTTTTACACTAAATATCTACCTACCTTTATTGCTCATACTCTTTCAAGTGTTTGTCTCTTTCCAAACTATAACCGAGTTTAGGTGGAAAAACAAAACGGGGCTTCTTCCTTCTTCCTAGTGTAGTGTTCTGGAGAAAACACCTGTAGTTCAGCGGTCTAGTAAAATTTATATGTTTTCTGGTATTATCGTATAATTTTATGATCATCATTATTTAAAAAGTTGCTATATTGATTTAACGTACCTTTGACGTAATTTTCATAACAATATTGTACCGTATTTATCTTAATTTACGCCTTGGGTGAATTTGCTTTTCGGTGATTAGTTCACCTTGGTTG
Source organism: Rhamnusium bicolor (assembly GCA_029963845.1). Lineage (NCBI taxonomy): Eukaryota > Metazoa > Arthropoda > Insecta > Coleoptera > Cerambycidae > Rhamnusium > Rhamnusium bicolor. The sequence continues at coordinate 58,474 of JANEYF010001751.1, forward strand.
TTCTTTGGAACAGCCATCATTAGTATTGATTAGTATCGATTTATCGTGCCTTGTTGGCAATTTATCTAATATCCCTTTGATATTGTAATAATTTCGTGTGCTATTTAAACTAATTTAAACTAACTTTCGGTTCTTGTTAATTTTAGATTTACCCGGCAATGGATGTCACCATTTTTGTATCGTAGTTAGTTGTTTTCTGTGTTTGTCTGTTAATGTTTTAGGTCACTAGGCTAGGTTGGTAGCTCTGTGAAAAGTGGCGACTAGTAAAATTTTTTGGAGATTGGTACCCCTTTCTGGATTAAACCTATTTGTTTATAACCTTTGTGAGAATTACCTAAAGAGGTGCATTTGTTTTGTGGTGGATCATTTTATATCAGTGCATATATTTACCAACCAGACCTCAGTAACGTAAGGTTTTTCTAAATTTAAAATATCGAATGTTTACTTGAACGTTTACTTAGTATTTAGTCAGGAACGCTTCTCTAGTGGAGCCTTGCCTAGTTCTCTGGCAAAGATACCTGCCTAGTTATCTGGTAATTGATTAACTTTTGATTATCTGCAAACATAGAGTCAAGCTATATATCTTTATTTAATTTTATCTGGAATTCATTATAACATCTCTACGAGGAACTAATAAATAAAATAATTTGACGTTGGTACCTTTAATTTGAAAATTATCATATTGTTTCATATTTAGTAAATATTTATTTACGTTACCTAGTTGTCTGTCTGTATACAGATATTCTAAATTCTAGTTTCTTGAAGATTACCTTCTTTTAGTAAATAATATCTTAAAATATATTGAATACCTATTTCACATTGTTTATTATCATAGCTACACCTAGTTTATTTGTTGGACTAGTAATTTTTCTATTTAACGTAACTTTTATTGTTACTCAAGTTTGTTGAAGTCTTCAACTTCCTAAAATATTGTGGAATACCGATTCTAGTTTGTTTAGTTTGCAATTTACCCTGTAAATTTGTGTCAACTCTCATATTTTTTTCTACGTAGCTGGACAATTCAAACATCACAGGTTTGTTTTGCCTATAATACTGATCTCATAAAACTCTCCCCTTTATTTTTTTATGTAACTACCTGGACCAAGAGAAGAGGATAACTGGTGGTGGATCAAACTGATAATTATATATTGGGTGGAGCAGGAAAATGATATTCTATACAACTGGCGTTTCGTCTCAAGGGTAACTGCAGTACTGACAGTGGTGACTCAAACTGACACCGAACCCATTAAGTGCTTAGCCATTGGTGGATTCTTCGCTGGACTAACCCATTTGAAGTTACGTAAGCTCTTCGTCCCCATTGAACATTTATATTTGGTCAGAAGAATTTTTGGAAGAGAACACTCATCTTTTTTTGTTTATTTATTGGTCTTCAACCAAAACTAGGTTTTTTTTACTAAAAGAGGCCATCTTAGCCTTGTAGATTTTGTACATATTCTTACAAGTTTATTATACTTTTTATTAAATAATATCTTTTTATTCGACTTCCTTCCCAACAGAATTCAAATATTAACGTTATCTTTACCTTTTAAAGTAAACTTTTAATTATTTGGTACTTGCACGCTCTACAATTGGTAGTAAAGAAAAAAAATACACAAATTTCTGTGAAAGCCATTAAACGTGCAAAAAACTTGTGTGTGGTCTGTCCCGATATCTCACTTCCACCACAATCTATTTTAACACAGTAGGGACATGGTGGGAGATAGTTCTCTATTATCACAAGTATTTTAATGACGTAAGAACTTTTATGCATCAGTTAAATCCTGATAACTCACAAACCATCTCTGAGGTTCAGAAACTATTTAAATACCTTTCAATCTTCTGTCTGTAAGAGAAAACAATTCATATCGATATCTCAATGTAGTCCGAAGATATGGATTTTCAAACTGAATTCGTTTCTTAATAGCCACCAGGTATAATTTTTTTAATATTGGTTTATTCAGTACATATTTACATATGAATCTCGTCATGTTATTTTTTAAGTAAGTAAGCTTTCTTGTTTTCTTTGGAAAAGATTGAATGCTTCTATAATATGAATAAAGCACTGAGAAATTGCTGTAATGCCGTTGCCGAGTTGGGTTATTGTTTGTTTCTCAATAACATATTGTAGGCAAATTGACATATTTGTTATACAGAATAAAATACAATTTTTTACGTCTTTTGTATACACAGTGCTGTATTGAGCCGCACTTTTAAATTTGATCTTATTGTCGTTGTTAGTGTTGGTACCTAATACATAATTCTTCCAACAAACAATTTTGAATAGTAGGGAGAATTTCTTTAATCGTGTCAGATAA
>JANEYF010001752.1:0-43294 GCA_029963845.1 Rhamnusium bicolor
CTCTTCATCGGAATCCATTATTTCAAACGGGTGTCTGAATGAACTGACAACAACGTACTTCGAGGAAATTTACTAATGGTTATAAATCGTTTGCATGGTTTTTTTGATCAAACGAAAACGTCGCGGTGTCCAGCCGCCTCGTTTGTTTTGATGTTTCGTCTGTGAATCGGCGGCCGACTCAGCAAAAACGCCTCGTCTGTTTTCACCCTTACTGTTTGCTTTGACGCTGCACGAAAGCACTTTTATAGCTTCTGCTATATAATGCTTTGCTGCTAAAGCACAACTCGGGGAAATCACCAATTTACAAGTTCACTTTATCCTCGGAAAGAATTGAACAAGACAGTTTAAGAAAGTTAAGCTTCGTTGTCTTTAGATTTTTATATTGTTTAGGTAAAGAGTCCGCAATGTTACTCATTATTATATTTTATAAATACTACGTATTTAGAGTGTATTCAACATGAGGTTGTGGGCGGAAACGTGATAGCCAAGGAGAGGATCCGCTTATATCTATATAGGTATTCGCATTGATATTCCACAATAACGGCCACCTTCGTCAAAATGACAGTCAGTATGTTTATAAAAATAACAAAAACCCTCAATTTTTTGTCATAAAGACAATAGCTTTATTGCATAGTACATAAGAATATTTTACAATTTCGTATTATTTGGGAATGTTCTATTGGTGTTTATAATATAATATTAAGCATCTACGGTAAGTCGTCTCTTGGAATTTATTTAGCATTCTTATGATATTCAGTAATAATAAATACTATACTCCTACTTGATGATGGAAAATTAATAACACAAGTCCCTTATTTTGTCAGATCCTACCTTTGATGAATTTCAGCAAGCAAAATTAGAATTACGTATTTTATACTTCTAAAAAAGAGGGGGACGGCACGGACCCACAGATACCCTGACGCGACGCTCCCGATTAAAGCAATCTAACTTGTCTTCTAATCAGTAAGTCTGGCCAAGGATGGTAGATTCAGGGTCGAGCGCAATACCAATGCCATCGCGCGCTTGTTTACGATGACGATGACACCACATACTTCAGCTGTTATCTGTCGGTCGATGCATAGAGTACTAATAAACAATAAATAATGTTGAGCTGCAAAAGTAGAAACGGACTGTGACAAAGATAAAGTGAATAAATTTATCGGTGAATTTCCGGATTTATTTTATGATGGATGTAAAATAATTTGTAAAGTTTGTGATCAAGACTTAATGTGCTGGAATAAATATGGCCGCAAAATTCATGTCAATAGTAACCGGCATAAAAATAAAAAAAATGGCGTGTCTTCTTTGGTACTTTCAGTTTATGTTTGATTTACTGTTAATGCTGATTGCCCGTGATGTTCCCCGAGCATATTGGATAAACCAGCATTTGGGGAGTTCTGTAATAAGAATAATTCGCAGGTGAATTTAATAAGTCGTTCATCGTTACGTAGATATGTAATTATGGCAACGTTTAATGAAGACATAGTAAATAGGATTAAATGTGCATTCAAAAATACACGGCTGTGGGTTATGTGTTGACGAGACGACAGATTGCAATAAATTATATTTTAAATGTTATAGTACGTGTGCTCGACCCTGTTAAACCAACATTTCCACTTCTTTACTAGCTAGCAAAAGACTAACTGCGTGTACTTGGCGAAACAATTACGCGGGTGGTGTTGGAGACTTTCGAAAAATCTGAACTTCAACAAGTCAAGTGTTGATGTTTGTGACGCGACGGTGCTGCGACAATGCGTTCGGTGGGCCGTTTTCTTCAAAGAGACGATTGTGGAGGTTTTCTACATGTTACGTATAAAGTGCATGTGTTCCATCTTGTAGTATAAACGATTCGAAAATGTTTTCCAGAGGTAGATGCATTACATAGCAAATACAAAAAGTATTTCTCAAAATCTCCTAAACGGCCTTGGAGGCATTTCACAAACTGTAAACTCCTGGTATTCCGGAACCACCAGAGCCGATTCTTACCCGCTTGGAGGAAGGTGGTTGAAGGCAGTTTTTGATTAATGCTGAATATTTTCAACAAGTACAAGCTGTAATCTACAGTTCAACCCTAGAGGTTGCAGCTATTAAGGAAAGCCAGACAAGCTTTCAAGATGTTTCTCTTGAAACAGATTTAAAAACTATTTATAACAATTATAGAGGACTACACGACGCAATAGAAAAATTGCAAAATACTTCGTTGTCGTTAGTGGAATCGCTGCAAATAGTGGACGACGTAAATATACAGCTACAGACTATAAATGATGCAAAAAATAAGCCCGTTATTGAAAAATTCGAGAGTGTATTACGGAAAGATCCTGATTTTACCAAATTAAGACAAATTTGTGATGGTGCATCTACAGCTGCGTTAAGTGAGTTCACAGAGGGTTTTACTTATGCCTGTATTACTCGTAGATGTCGAACGGTCTTTTCAAAATAGCAAACATATTTTTTCACCAGATACAGCGAACATCGCTTACATGAGACAACTGTAGAAACATCTGATGCTACGCTGTGCTATTATAGAAGTGCTCCAGTTTGTGATAACTGATAACCAAACTTTACCTTCATAAATCTGCTTAAGAAGGTGACGTTTTGTATATTTTTATAAAGTGTACCAGTATTAATAAAATTTATTTCCATTTATTTTATTTATTTATTTATTTATTATTAGTTATCACTTAGATATACAATGTACATGTGTGAACGTCATTTAACAGTTTTAATAATAATTTGCAGCACTAAGCTTACAAAATATAAGGAAATACATAAAAAGAATTTAAAGCGAACGAAATAGTACAAAAACATACATCACAATATATTAAATATTTTTGTTTTTATTATTGTATTTATTCAAGTATTATGATATGATGACATTGTACCCAGTACGTCTCCTGTAGGATTAATGACCTTGGCCAGGCTTACTAATCAGAAATATTCCAATTCATTTAGTTATTAAGGTGAGGATTATGTGCAACAATTTGAGCTAATTCAATTAAATGGTCTATCGCGCGCGCAGAGATATAATTTTCAAATTGTTTTATCTTAATTACTTTCTAGAAAATCTCATTACTAGTAAACGCACTTTTGAGTTGGATGATATGGAAAATTGAGGCAGAGATGGTGATAGAGATTAATCAAAACTATTCTTTTTAGCTATGAAATATCTCTGGGATTAATTTAAAAATACTAAAAAAATAATTTATATTTAAATCTGACATTTAATAGCAGTACGCAAAAATAACGAGGATAATATAATTAATATAATACAAAAGATCAATATTGGGTTAGTTGAAGGCAACTAGTGACTCTTGTTCATAGATATATTTATTAAAATAGTTGGGGTAAGGTCAACAGAAAGAAGGAAACTAAAGTTCTAATTAGTAAACATTTCATGAATATTGACACATCTTCAGGACTATTTATATTGATTTTCTTTTCAATTCATATAAGGATAATCTTAAACATAAACATGAATAAACCCGATTTCAGAACAGTACAAACCAACATTCTAATCAATGGTGTTTGTGTGTACTGTTCTGAAATCATATTTATTTGTTCAGCGTTATGTTAAAAAAGAGTTTTTAATTATATACTTTTAAAAGGAAAACCCAATTTAAAATTGTCCTGAGGATGTGTCAAAACACACGAAACGTCGACTAATTGAAACTTTAGGTTTCTTAATATTAATACATATTAATATTGAGAATAAACCCTGTGTCAAATTGGGGATCAAAGTTTCCTTTTGGTGTTTGTAAATTTTAAGAATTGCCAAATTTATCTAAATATTTGAGGGGTTTCCGACAAAAAAGATGTCCAAATATCACGAATTTTAAACAAGCACGCCCACTACATTTTAATACTGACTTTACATAACGGGTATTTTAGTCTATGTGTAAAACCCCCATAACTGACGAAATATAGCTATTTGACATACACACACCGTCAATAGAGTCTTGGACCCCCTGTATATTGTAGATTTGGGCTATGTTTACTTTGTCTTCGCTTGCTAGGCAACAAAGTTGAGTTATTTAGCTAACAAACAAAATCATATAAATTGACAGATAAAGTATTGTTGATTAGTTATAAATTTTTTAAAATATTCGTCAGTTTTGATGCATATATATCAAAGCGACTTTGATATTTTCTCTCGTTATAATGCCAGGACGTGAGGTTTCTGCTTTTAATCAGGGCAAGAATTGTTGTTTTGCATTCCAATCATCAGATATCCGGAGAAGTTAGATCACTCTTAGATCTTCGGTTGTGGAATAGTGTAGGTACGAAGAATTAGGAAATTGGAAAGAAGACCATGCAGTGCGTGGCCTTGAGTGTCGATGAACGACTGGATTGGTATTTGGTTCAACTATGCCTGTAGACACCGAAATGCTTCAGCTCCAGCTCTCAGGGTGCATGTTCAAGGTACGTTCCGTCTTATTACATCGACCTCTACAGTTCGAAGAAGACTCCAATCGCGCAAATTTGCGTGCAAGAAGGCCTTTAAGGGTACCCCACTCTACTCCCACGACATCGAGCTGCCCGCTTTCAATGGGCACGGGAGCGTAGTGATTGGATTTTGCAGCAGTGGCGATGGGTTTTATCTGCGGATGAAACCAGAATTGGATTGATGAGTGATGACAATAGGCAAAGGATCTGGAGAGAGCTAGGTCGTCAAGAGATATTAAATTTCTTTCCATGTGAGGTTGCTCCTTGCAATGGTGGGACAGTAATGTTTTGGGAGGAATAATGTTCAATCGCCGTACGCTGTAAATTCCTACAAATCAGAATATGACAAGTTCAAGTTTATATTGAGAATCTCATCAGGCCCATTATTTATCCCCTACGCGATGAACTAGGTGACAATTTCGTCTTCATGGATGACAACGCGAGGCCACATCGCGCAAGAACGTTTTAAGAGGTACTTGAACAGGGAGATATTACCCGATTAGATTTGCCAGCTAACTTCCCAGATATGAACCTCATTGAAAACTTGGGGGAATTTTGTTTCTAGAGCAATTCACAAACGCATGAACACCCCAAAATGCGGAAGAGTGTAGCTGCAGCAGCAATAGAGGAATGGAACAATATTTCTCAAGAACATTATCAACTGTTTGATTGTTTCAATGTACAGGCGTGTCAGTATGTTACTGAGAAAGAGAGGAGGTCATACTGACTATTATGTTGGAGCTTTGTTAAAAAAATGTTTTGTTAATTTTTTTCATAATAAATTTACTTTTAAAATTGCATTTTTTTTTCCTTATTATTTAATTGACTAAATTTTTAAAATTATTCTTATATTACAAAAAATACATGTAGAAGAAACATACTTTTAAAATAAATACAATATTAGAAAAAATGATTTACTGATACAAAACATCGGGGGTCCAAGACTTTTGACGGTGTCTAGTAGAGATTTCGGGAAAAAAGTTGTGTGAGCTAACATCTCCTCACATAACTCAAAAAGTTTTGTTTGGTTTCGTTTAGAGCAGTTACTGGAAAACATCAAAAGCAGAAAGTTTTATGATAATCATTGTTCTACTTTAAGATGAAAAATTCAGTTGAAGTGAAGATTCTGATAATGAAAGTAGCGTATATGAGTATTAAAACAAAACATTAATTACATTAGTTACATTGTGTTTTGTATTATCTATTTTCAAATTGTGCTTAATAAAATTTTTTTGTAAACATCAATTTTTGTGCATTTTTTCTTTTAGGACAATATATTATATTTTTACTAAATAAACATTAAATAATGTAGAACTAAAATATTTAGCTACTAAAAGGTTCTCTTGAGGCATGGAGGAAGTTTTTATTTCCTAAAAATTGTAATTTTGGGCCTGAACGTGTTTGCTTCGGAAATCCCTCATTTTATGACGTTAAAATGTAAACAAGACTTAAATTGACATCTTCATTTGTCCAAGCGTTTCAAAAAATATATTTTATTGACATATAAAAAATCTGAATCATAATCTTTCATCAAAAAAACATATACATATTTTTCTTTTTGTAAAATTGAAAACGAAAAATTTGAGGTTTCGTAAATCCCTTTTCCAGTAGGTTTATTTTGATATTCAATGACCGTTATCCTTTTTTTTTTTTTTGGCTACTTAAATTATATCGCGAATGTATACCTACCTCAGTTGAGAGATGAGAAAGAAGAATAAATAAACATATTACATTTAAAAACAATTGGTCTTCCAGAATAAATTTAGATATTATAAGTACAAAATTTTGATTAATCCCTACATATCCATATTTTATATCCTATTTTTCAATTTTCTAAGAAAGATGCAATGAATAGAATTTCTTTTAAATTCTAAAACTTACGGCTTCCCGCTATAGTCGCTTCTACTTATATTCAGTATATCGTCACTTGTTGTAAAAAGACAGTTTCACTTATTTGATTTATATTGCCAAGTGGGTTCCTTGACCTTCTGTACGTACATAGAAACCTTTGCAATAACGACTGAAAGTTAACTGAAGACAAACATGATTTATATTTTCCTTTCACTTCAAGAGAATATCTTATGCATCTTTAAGAGATACATCTGCTTATAGAAATAACGGGCCTTCATAAATGATCGCAAACCACGTGACCAATTATTTCCCTTTAACAGCCTCGCCGACTCGTGCCAGTTAGCAAAAGATGATTAAAAACTATTCCTTAAGACTATAAGTATGTGTGCAAACATCCTCATCAGGTACTGCCATAATAAGGAAAGACACAAAATCATAGGGTACCAGTTAGATCATGTGGTTTTTGATCATTTATGAATGTTCTGTTTATGTGTAATATTAAAATTGAGTAGATAGTATTGACTGCAGACGCTTTATCGTGTAGCGGAAAATACTAAGCGGGAACTCCTCAATCATGTTCCACTGTTTTGTCACGCTATCCTACTATAATAAACTTAACATCATGTATCTGTCAAACAGAAATGTCACAAACAATAAAACATAACCTATGCGCTGTGGTTAAGTCAAAATAAAGCTTTTAAAATGGATTCGTATACCCTTTTGTCATGGAAGACTGGTTTGCTGTGCTTTTACTTACATATATATTGATGTTCTTACTACATATAAATAACAATAATTCTTATTTTAAGTTAGTCACTTCAACTGATACAAATTTTATGTTAAGACATCCAAGTTCCACTGTCGTCGGTTACGGTAAAAGTTAACACTTGAGTGGACTATTTTGCGTAATAATTAAAAATGTATAATTGCAATATGGCTGACACTTGACCGTGAAATCAATGAAGACGTTCCGCTTTTTCTGTTTTTAACCAATTTTCGTTAGTCGGGATTCACCGTTATGGTGTATTTGGCAAGAGTTTTAGACATTGCTTCACTACTCCACTATACCGTCATGTGTTATATTTTTTGTATTGGAGGTAGGTTCCATTTTTTGTAAATTGCTCCAGGTCCTATCGATAACATTACCAGTACCAGTCTTGTCCACCGAAAAAAACTACATATCAAAACAATTAACTGTACTGTACTGTAATTTTTCTTACTTCAAGATAATTGGTACTATCCAAACGAATTCGCATAATCTGACCTTAGGAACAATGTCAGCAACAACACGAATCCCCAGTTAACACAGATCCACATACGACGAAGTGGTTATTCTATGCCCAACCTTCAAGAGGAGCGAGTAGACTGTAAAATCGGTCGTAAAGATGGCTTACGACGGCGGGCGCCTAACTTGAAATTTACATTTACAATAAAGCAATCAGTAAATATTCTAAATAAAGAATATAATAATAAATAAAAACACAATTACGAATCACCGACAAAGATCATCATACAATACACACTACACAGTGCTTTCAATTCTAGGTGGTTAGTAGAATAACTTTGGACTTCAAAATTAGATACAATTTTGAAAAACCCAGTTCGATCTGGTTTTCGAGGGGGTAGTTTAAACCACCGTTAACAGAATTTTATGTTCCACTCCTTCACTCCCAGCCACCCTAACTTTGAATTTTAAATGGCACCCTCTATCTTGAAAATTATTTTCTTAAATTTTCAAAATGTGCTCTGTTATTTGTTAAACAATAACAAAGTTTATTTTTCGATTTCTCTCCAGACTTTTTAAATGACTATATTGTTCGAGTTCTCTTCTCATAGAGTTTTTGTAACTTGAGTTTTTAAATATCTGCAGAAAAATCAAGCGGCATTAAATCCGGAAGATCTTGCTAGCAATTCTTAAACATTTCTACTTCCAATCCATTTCCCGGGAAGTTTTTCATCCAATTCAACAGAAACAGCTTAATGAAAAGTGGCTCCGTTTTGTTGCAAATTGTGCTTATAGAACATCATAGTTCTTCATCGAACTGATTTGTAGCGACTAGATGATGGGTTCATTTCATTCCTAAGAGTTATAAGTATAGTTGCTCAGTCAGGCTTTGTTCAATGAAAGGAGGCCCAATTATCTCGTCCCCTGGAATACCACAGATTGAACTCTCAAGAAACTGTATAGTCTTCCATATTGATAAGCAAACACATTTAAGAAATAGTCATTAATTCATTGTTAAACAAATTATATTTTAACAAATTTGTGATCATCTGTGATTTGTTTACCAATTTCTTCAAATTGATTATTTTACATTAGTTACCATTACAATTTATAAGATATTTTCGCAATAATTTTTATTGTGTTGCCAATTTACTACCTGTAAGCGACTTCCTCATTTTTACTATTTTCCTCAATTTTCTCTTAAAACCTAACATGGAAATAATAGACACGTGTTTCTGATTAATTGGTTTTTATCTAGTAGGGGCTTGTGATATTTTATTTGAAAGGTCTTTTCATTCTTTATTCAAAAATGCTATAGTTTTAATTTTTATTGCAAAAATTAAGCTTGACGAAATTCGCTACAACAAACGAAAATATACATAGTTACAGCGTTTTGTTCTTGCAGGCTAGCAAAACAATTTGTGTTCTTTTTCAACATTATCAACTAAAAGAAGACATAAAATCTTATCAAAATTCTTCAGTAGCTAGCATTGCCAGTTTTACTGAAAACGCCGTAGCTACTATTTGATTGACAGCAATAAACAGTTGTCAATGTTTTGCGTATGGTTTGAGTTTTGCTAACTGAAAATCCTGAACATGGTTTATTTAACAAAAATGCATAAAAGAACAATTTATACAGATGGTTAGTTACGGAGATAGAATGCGATCACAGGCCGAATTTACTCGCCTATTTCAAGAAAATTTCCTGATTTGCCGCCTATATCCCAAGGTGCAATTAGCAAAATTGAAAAGCAGTTTCGCGAAAATGGACACATGTACGGTAGATAAAAAAAACTTCCAGTGCAATGAGTAACGATACCAAAATAGATATACTGCTTGGAGCTTTGAAGAAAACCCACATAGTTCAAGTCGACAAGCAGCTTCAGCATTGAATATTTCCCATTCCTCGATTATTCGCTTCATTAAAAGAAAATAAAATGCATCCCTATAAACCGACCCTAACTCAGGAGCTTAGTGAAGATGATTTTGATAGAAGAACGTATTTTTCTGAACAAATGATGCAAAGGTTAGATAATAATGTTATCCAACTAGAAAATGTTTTGTTTTCTGACGAGTCCACTTTTACTCTTCACGGCTATGTTAATCGCCAAAACTGTCGTTATCAATCTTAAAAAACCTCACCGATGAGGGAATTACATGTGCAAAATCCTGGAAAAGGTTAATGTTTCGATGGGGATAATTGGAGACCATGTATTGGTCCCTTTTTCATTGATGGCAACTTGAATGGAGACTATTTTAATTTCCCTCTGCTCTAAAATAATGTCGTACCAACTTTGGCAAACACATCCTGCTCAAGCAAACCCACAAGTTCCAGCCGATGTGATATGGTTCCAGCAGGATCAAACACCACTACATTACCGAATCGTACGGCAATACCCAAGTAACATTTCCAAATCGGTGGATAGGGAGGTGAGGGATCGCTAGAATGGTCAGCACGTTCTCATGATGCTCTACACCCTATAGATTTCTTTCTATGGATATATATAAAACGCATGGTATACAAAATTAAACCAAGCGATATAGCTGATTTGAGAAGAAAAATAACGGTTGCGGTAAGGTCGGTCATGACTCAGTTGTTGGAAAACGTTACAATACATTTTTTATTTAAGATTAGGATACTCGCTAAGATGTTCAAGGAACTCATTTTGAACATTTCCCATGTTGAAATTAAGTCTTTTTTTAGTTTGTTGTAGCGAATTTCATCAAGTAGATGAATTAATTTTTTTACTGTTAATTTTTGTAATAAATATTAAAACCGTGGCATTTTTGAATAGAAAATGAGTAAGACCTTTCAAATAAGGTAACGCAAGCCCCTACTTCCTATTTAAAAAAATTTAGGGGTTGCAACTGGCACTCGAAGGGGATAACAGGGATAACATTTTTACGTTGCAGGATAGTCATTTTCGAATCCAAAATCAACGTGTCTCGGGATTTTTTATAAATATGCACAATAATTGAGATACTGAATTTATTCCATTTGTCTATTCCACACTGTATTTATACAGGTCGTATAGGGTATGGACTGTTAATTTGAATGTATCTAAACTAATCACTAAAAGTAAAAATTGTGAACTTATAGCATTCTTCATTTAAAAAAATAGATTTCTAACGATTTCTTACAAAATGATTGAAATTAAACTGGCTAACAGGTCAATATCACGTTCCCAAAAAAAATATAACTAATGCTAATTTCAAAACTAATAAAAAGAGAAAAATCAATAAATTAATATAATGTTGAAATTTTGTTTCAAAATCATATTTTATAGGCGCATTGCGATACACTTTTCAAACGTTCTTTTATTTAAAACTCTTACTTGTGCTTCGACATATCTAAATATTGCGATACATACTAACGACATTCGATTATCAGCATGATTATTTTTATTCTTCTTTTCAATAGTTTCCATTGCATATTCAGGACAACTTTAAGATATGACGAAATATTGATTTCTCTATTTTGTATTACATTCTCAGCTGTAGAAATCAAAAAAATAAATATAAAGACCATATAATTAATACGAAATCATTACACTTAGTATCTTGATAAGAAAAGCATCACAATAAAAATGTAAAGGTAGGTGTACACATCTCTACAAATTTAGTACGCAATTTTTTTTTTTTTTTAGGCATAGGTATATTTTAGTGCCTCACCAATTTGATTGTTGATTTTTGACTGAAAAAAAAGCCAGAACTATCCTGTTGTCTTTCTTTCTGAGAAATTCGGGTCTGAAAACACAAAACTATTGAACATGAAATAAAAAAGTTATGGCCGAAAAATTGAAAAAATAATGAAATTCGACATTCTTGTATATTAATGCGTATTACAGTCATATTTTTCAATTTTTTGTTTGACCGGAATTTATTTCAACTTTTTTTATTTTAAGCGATGCACCTTGTACATTTTATGCTGTTTAAAGAAAAGCTATTTCTGAATTAAGTTATATATATATATATATATATATATATATATATATATATATATATATATATATATATATATATATATATATATATATATATATATATATATATTATATATATATATATATATATAAATATATATATACACATGTATGTATTATCGTTACTGTTTATATTTAATAAGATATTGGGGTTTAAACTGAAATTAACATCAATATATCTTTTAAAACAAAGTCATCTGTGAAAATAATGTTAGTTATTTATGCACCAAGGAGTAAAGTGAGTGTTTTAGTCCTGGTGTTCATGCAAGGGACTAAAACACACTTTACTTTTTTGAAGCACATGCAAAATTTTTTGCACGAACGGGCACAATTTTTATTGCAAAAAAATTAAACGTAAAAACTAAAGAATAATAATTGGCACAAAGCTTTTTTGTATTTTATTTCGAATTTATCTAGGTATCCTTGTATTTAATTGTCTGTTTGACATTATTTTTTATTTATTTCTGTTTGACGTTTAGATTACTAAATATTACTAATTACTAAAGCCGGCCGAGGTAGCTGAAGTACAGCCACGGTCTTCGTGCTGGCGCTCAGCACGTGCCGATTTAGAAGTGATTTACGCTGCAATCTTATTTGAAAGATTAATGCGTGAGGTTGTACCTATAAATTATACATAATGTCAAATGCGCCAAAGGGTAAAAACGACCGTACGCGGACACATTGAATAAATTTATCGGTGAATTTCCGGATTTATTCTATGACGGATGCAAATAATTTGTAAAGTTTGCAATCAAGACTTAATGTGCTGGCACAAAACAGATTGTCGTCGTCATATCAATACCGTACAACATTAAAAATAAAAAAAATGGCATGCCTTTGACAACTCAGTTAATGTTTGATTTATTGTTAATGTTAATAGCCTGTAATATTCCGCTACACATACTGGATAAACAACAATTTCGGAAGTTTTGGAATAAATACAATCCCCAGGTGAACTTACCAAGTCGTACATCGTTACGTAGATATATATTCCAGCTGTTCGTGAAGACATTGTAAATAGGATTAAATGTGGATTAAAAAATACACGGCTCTGGTTATGTATTGACGAGATGACAGATTGTAAAAAAATTTTTATTTTAAATATTATAGTACGTGTACTGGACCGTCTTAAACCAACATTTCCACTTTTAGTAGCTAGTAAAAGACTAACTGTACTGGCGAAATAATTACGCGTGTGGTGTTGGAGACATTCGAAAAATTTGACCTTTCAACAAGTCAAGTATTGATGTTTGTGACTGATGGTGCCGCGACAATGCGCGTGGTAGGCCTTTCTCTTCAAAGAGACAATTGTAAGTTTTTACATGTTACGTGTAAAGTGCATGCGTTACATCTTGTGGCAGAAACTATTCGAAAATGTTTTCCAGAGGTAGATTCATTAATAGCAAATAAAAAAAAGTAGTTCTCAAATCTCCTAAACGGCTTCGAGAATTTCACAGACAGTGTCCTGGTATCCCTGAACCACCAGAGCCTATTCTTACACGTTGGGGAACGTGGTTGAAAGCGGCTTTTTATTATGCTGAATATTTTCAACAAATAAAAGCTGTGATACTACAGTTCAACCCCTAACGAGGCTGCTGCTATTAGGGAAAGCCAGACAAGCTTTCAAGACGTTTCCCTTGAAACAGATTTAAAAACTATTAATAACAATTATAGAGGACTACACGACGCAATAGAAAAATTGCAAAATAGTTCGTTGTCGTTAGTGGAATCGCTGCAAATAGTGGACGACGTAAATACACAGCTACAGGTTATAAATGACGCAAAAAATAATCGCATTAGTGAAAAATTCGAGAGTGTATTATAGAAAGATCCTGATTTTAGCAAATTAAGACAAATTTGTGATGGTGCATCTACAACTTCGATAAGTGAGTTCACAGATTATTTCACTTATGCCTGTATTACATCCGTAGATGTCGAACGGGTCACTTTCAATATACAAACACATTTTTTCACCAAAGCGAACATCGCTGACGGAGACAGCTGTAGAAACATACCTGATGCTATTATACTATAGATCTTCCCCAATTTTGTGATGACGACAACCAAACTACTTCATAAATCTGCTTAAAAGGGTGAGTTTTATACAAATTTTTATAAAATGTGACATTATTGTTAAAATTTATTTCCATTTATTGTACTTATTCAAGTATTATGATATGATGTAAACATATGGAGTCATATGACGGCTCTGTCAGCCAGGTGACCTCGGCCAGCTTTACTAATTACCAAATATTATCAACCATGAAAATTACTGAATATTAATTTTAATTAGAAATGTTACATTTTCTGGATTATATGTTTAATCATTATTTTTTTGTTTTTTTTCTACCATTAAAAGTTTGAAATAACAAAAATGTTGCCGTTATGGTATGTTTGTATTGTTCATTTGTTTTCATGGCAACTTTTAATCCTAAGGGAATAAACGATTGTTTTACTCCCTATTATAAGGTAGTAAAATACCGTTCCTGTCCATGCAAAAATATTTTTAATATTAAATTTTCCATAGAATTGCAAAGAAATGGAAAATATGCATCGGCCCGATGATGGTGCGACAATGGTGCGTCCTTCCATCCAGATGGCGAACATGCTCGCTTCACCATATTTTAAATGTAAAACTGTGGAGGATATAAAACCGTGTTTTCCCGATGTGAGCACTTCAAAGATCCTTACTCCACCACAAAATGAGGGTTCGGCAAAATTTACAGGGTTTTCAACGAAATTCTACAGGTTGAATCAATCTCTTGATCTGGTGGTTGGTATTAATAGCAAAACAAATTCAATGACAAATAATAATGATTGAAGAAACTCTTCTTTCACAAAAATTAATACAGAAAACATTTTAAGATGATTGACGGTTTCATTAATAAAATACATTTGTCGCTAAGTGGCCCTACGACATTATAGAATTGAAAATTAGAAAATAATAGAGGTAATATGTAATGTTATGGATTTATCTATAAATTAACTGTTAATAAAAAGTGAAATTTTTTTATTACTTCAGAAACGTTTTCTGTTCATTTCTATAAAAAATAATAAAAGAATTGTTGTGGTATTACGTAAGCATCCTTTCAAATCTAATATGAAAATAATTAATACCTATAGTTTCTTACATTTTATATTGTCATTCCTATCTTGAATGCGCTAGTATAAAAATAGATAATAAATCAAACACAGCACTTCAAATACATTTTACGCAAAAACTATTAAAACAACTACTTCATTTAAGTGCAAAATGACATTGTATTAAATTATAGTATTCTTAGTATTAACGCAAAAAAGGATTGACTAAAAAAATATTGACCTGTCAAAAAGAAAAATTTTTACATTTAAGAAATTATTCCCTGTTACAATATGAAAAAAACTTCTGAAGCGCTACATTACATCTTTCGTTGTTTCGGATTTTCTCTGAGGTCTGGTAAATACGAACAATTATTTAAAAAAATATTTTAATTACCTAATTCAAAATATGAATATTTGTCATATTTATTTTGACGCTTTAAATTAGTGCTGGCAAAGACAGAAAAAATAGACCGGTTAATCAGTCCCTCATAAACCGGGTATCCAAATATAGATCAAAATCGGTTAATCGGATATCCGAAAACCAGATAATCGATTATCCGAAAATCGGTTAATCGGTTGCCGAAAGCCGATTAATCGGTTATCCGAAAACCAGTTAATCAGTTATCCGAAACCGGTTAATCGGATACATGAAAAACTGATTAATAAGAAAAACAGATTAGACTGAGTTTATAATTTAGATTTTAGAACAAATAAATTTAATATTTTCATTTCAGTAGATCAGTAGATCAACAATTTTATAAAAACTATTTTGGCGAGGTCGGTAACATCCAAAATTAATACAAAGAGGGCTGAAACGTATTGGTGAATGTATCACAACACACATGTATATTAAACAAGCGATCACAAGAGCAAGAGTATATTGTCTACAGATTTTACAGTTATTTATTTGTGGCGTCCTATAATGTTTCTTCTCACCTTCTTTGGGTATTAAGCCACTGACCTATAAATTATTTAAAAAAATTATTAAGCAAACTACTGTGCCAAACCCTGGGGCCTCAACCCACGGATCCTACACTGGCTGTACACGGCGGTCATCAGGCCTAGGCTCCAATATGGATCCGTGGTCTGGTGGCCGAGCGTGGACAGAGCGATGACGTCCCGAAAGCTGGCAAAAGTCCAGAGACTAGCCTGCCTAGGGATCACTGGCGCAATGAGGACGACACCGACAGTTGCTCTAGAGGTTCTGCTAGGTCTGCCAACGCTTCCCTCGTGGATAAAGAGGGATGCTATGGCGGCCTATCTGAGAATGCGGATTCTGGGAGCTGGCAGTGTTCAGGCAGAGCTGAAGGTCACGCAGCAATTGCTGGACTGACGGAGAGGGAAATCCCTCTCTGTCCTGAAGGTGAGAGAAGCGAAAGATCAGCTAAGGTTGGAAAGGAATTACACTCTCACTCTTCCTAGTAGGGAGGAGTGGAGTGAAGGAAGAAATGACTTCCGCCCGGACTCTCTGGTGTGTTATACAGACGGATCTCGGCTGGCCACTAGATCGTCTTCCGGGGCGGGAATATATCTGGAAGGCAAAGAAGTACAGGAGAGCTTTGCTCTAGGCTCGTACACCACGGTCTTCCAGGCAGAGGTTTACGCCATCCTAGCGGTGGCAGGTAGGGCTGAGGTTAGAATGGGGCGGAACAGATAATATACATCTGCTCCGACAGCCAGGCTGCTCTAAAGGCGGTGTGCTCCCCCCAGGACGAGATCAGCTCTCGTCCAGGAGTGTGGGGATGCCCTAGAAGAGCTGGCCAGGCATAAACAAGTGAGACTGGTATGGGTCCCGGGACATATGAGAGTTCCAGGCAACGAGAAGGCCGATGAATTGGCTAGACTCGGAGCCGAGGAATCCTGTCACGGCCCTGAGCCTATGTTAGGTATTTCAAGAAGGCAGGTCACAACGGCCCTCAATGAGTGGGCCCACGAGACACTGAGGACGCACTGGAGGACCAACAGGGCCTGCAGGCAAACCCGAGATTTTGTGACGGGGCCGAACAAATCGAGATCGGCCTGGTTTCTGGGACGGAGTCGTAAAACTCTGAATCTCTTAATCGGTGTTCTGACAGGCCACTGCAGACTTAAGAGGCATCTATCATTGATAGGTATTGAGGAAGACCCTACATGTTCAAGATGCAGGAGTGATGAAGAGGCATCTTACCACTTCCTGGGACAATGTGAAGCGTTTGGGCGCCTGAGACACAGTATCTTCGGTTCTGAGGGCGCTTCTAAGGGAGGAGATGAGCTCCCTCGCAATGAGTGACATCCTGATCTTCATCAGAAGGTCGGAAAGATTCGATGAGGGAGCAAGAGAAGCACATGGCTGAGGGGACAGCTGGGGGTTGGTAAAAAGGGCCCGTCTGTGGCCTACTTGCCAGGCGTCAGCCCCCCCCACCATTACCATTACCATTACTGCGCCAAAAGGATTATTCTATGAAAACGTATAAACAGAAAACTGTCGTGTTTGAAATTGCTAAAAAGGGAAATAAAAAATTTTTCTCCAATTTTAAGAACGGAATCAGAGTATTCTGCTACCTCCCGATGTCTAATTCTAAATAAATATTATACAATATTTCTTTTACTTCCTCACCCCTCAAAGTGAGGCAGTTATGTATTCGTGAAAAAAATTTTTAAAAATTCTTATTGCATTTCTGGACGAATCTCGACGAATTATGACGATACACAAAAATTTCAGACAGAAAAATTTTTCTGTCTGTGTGTCTTGTGGTTCGCGATAGCAGCTACAGTTTTTGAGATAAAGCTTTCAAATTTGGTACACACATTCTAGAGGTCAAGGAAGAGATTGAGCTCGTTGATGAGCAAAATCGGTCCCAATGTCTAAAAAAATATTAGTGACATTCCACCAATGTGACTTTCGCTTGAAACGTCAAAAATGTGACTTTCTTGAAACGGCAAAAAATGTGACTTTTTGAAACGTCAAAAATTATAGGTGACATTCTACCAATGCGACTTTGAAACGTCAAAATGTGACTTTCTTTGGAATCGTAATGAATTACAAGGAGAATTAATTATTCAGGGGTTAAACCAAATGAAATAATGTCTGCAGAATATTTTAGAAGTTAATAAAAATAAAGTAATTATTTCACAATTAAAATTTTTATTAAAAAATGCGTAGTTACAAATATTTTTTAACCAATCAAAACTGCATATTAAGAAATTTTTGGGAGTCATGGGAGAAAACGGCTGAAAAACACCATTTCCCCTGGATAAAAACTCTCAGATTTTTTGGGTAAACATAGGTGAAGGCCGTACGGAAACCATTAAAAAGTATCTTCTGGATTGTTAAAAGAGGTAGCGGAACCTCGAGAGAAACAAGCGAAGAATTCAAAAAGTTCGGTTTTTGAAAAATTGTTTTAAAAAGGATTTCTAAACAAAGAACGATGCTTGATCTTGGGATTCTCTATCAACAAAATCGAAATTAGGAGAACATTTTTACTGCTCACAATTTTCGATTATCTTCATATAAATAAACATATAAATGACGAAGTGGTTGAAGATGGGAGTCCGCGAATAAGAAATATACCTGTAATTAGGCACAAAAAAAAAAATCAATATTCTGAATAAATTTACAACGAAAAAAAATCAGATTTTCTCAGTTTTTTACAACAAAGAATGAAGAGGCCGGCTAATCGAATTTAATCGTAAGTGTTGTGATTAAATAAGAAAATCTATCAATTATCCATCGATTGCTGTAACAAGTGTCCACGGGGACAAAGAAAACAATGTTAAATCATGTCTAATATCAGTCTTCAACAGTATAATGCTGTTCGATAGTGGTGAAGTTTCACTTATCGAGAGTTTCGTTAAATTTGAATTTCAATTTTGATAAAAATTATTTTAAAATTAAATTCAGTGGTGACGTCAAACATGCACTGGATGCAAGTGTATCATACGTTCATTTTTTATTATTCTTACTAGTAAGGTAATTCTGGTTTATGTTTAAAGACTAATATACTTAAATATATACAATAATTTAGCTTTAGCGCCTAAATTGATGTGAATGATTATTCATTAAAAAAACTGAATGAAATTTCTTAATAGTATTTTTAAATGAAGGTGAAAAAATATTCACTATTTCATTGTAGCGCTCGTAGAGTGTTGGGCAAAAATACCAGTTTTTTTAGTAGATTACGAAATGTTTTCCTAAATACGAATTCGTTTACAATTTTTAAATAAATTTCTCCAATTGTTGCAACATTTTAAATGTTGTTTATAATCATTAATCAATTTGATGCAGCAAGTATTAAATTATCAACAAATTATTTCCTTACAAGGTGGCAGAGAAAATTCATTAAAAACTTCTTTATAAGACTTTTTTATTGATATACCTTGTAAAGAACTATTGTTATAAAGTACTAGTAAAGTAAAGTGTAATGTG
Source organism: Rhamnusium bicolor (assembly GCA_029963845.1). NCBI lineage: Eukaryota > Metazoa > Arthropoda > Insecta > Coleoptera > Cerambycidae > Rhamnusium > Rhamnusium bicolor. Next base: position 18,989 of record JANEYF010001752.1, read on the forward strand.
GATTACACTTTTTCCCAATTAATCAGTTAAAATTAAGATGGTAATGTGGATTACACTTTTTCCCCAATTAATCAGTAAAAATTAAGATGGTAATCTAAATATAATATGAATACATGTAGCGAATAGTTCAGGTTAACATTTACTGATCATTTTAATAAATAACAAGACATAGTTTACTCCTTATCATTAATGAGTGCAAAATGTGTTCTTATTATTTGTATCAACTTTATTTATGTCGTGTATTTTTATGATACTTGAGATTATGCAACTTTGTTCTACATTTTATATGACCATTTTCTTTCATTGAATTGCAATGGAATACTGGATATTTCCAATTCAATCTGTATATCTGTCTTTATTTAATAATAATAATAACAATATATATATATATATATATATATATATATATATATATATATATATATATATATATATATATATATATATATATATATATATATATATATATATATATATATATATATATATATATATATATATATATATATATATATATATATATATATATATATATATATATATATATATATATATATATATATATATATATATATATTATATGTTTGCATAAATAAATTTTCTTATTTTTTTTCTTTTTATGTAAGTTGCAATAATTGCTTATTAATTAATTATTAATTAACAATATATTGTTGCCTTTTCATTATAAGACTCATAAACTAAGTTGCCAAACTGACATTACAACAACGAGCAAGGCCACCTCGTCAAAAAACAACATTTCTTAAAGTAAACTGTTTTTGAAGTTCATTTCGCTTTTAAAGATGAACCCGTGCACCTAAAGACATGAACGAAAAAACAAAATGTAGGAAAGGGAATGGCTCTTAACAAAAATTGGTATTTTGAAAGAATTCGGCTACGAAATTATTCCACAGGGTGTATTAAAATTAGGGTTATACAACAACCTTTTAAGTAACCATGTATAATGACTAATATGCCAGCATTTAACAAAAAACTAGATATGCAAGTTAAAATTAGTCATTTTATCTACAGTTTACTAAAAAATTTATGACAATTGAACTAAAAATAAAGAAATTATGAGACCTAAAATCTTACCAAATATTAACTTGTTGCGTTTTTTTCTTGCATGTGAGTGTAGTCTAGTCTATAAGCTTAAAATGGTGTTAATTCTACATACTATTATTAAAATTATGTGGTTTAGCTCATTCGATCCGGAATGATGTCTAGATCATTGTGCCAAATAATTAAATTAGCCCATAAAAAATTCCAAAAGTTATAAACAATTAAACACCTTCAAAAAATAGTGTTTGGTTTGTAACTATTGTTCGTAAATTATAAATATTTTCGAAATTTGAAAAAAAGATCCTTAAAGAGGAGGAAATTTAGTAAAAAAAAGTTCCAACTCCCGGAACTGTACCTCCATTATTTATAATTTTAATTTAACGCTGAAAATAGCCCTCCGCGCGCCATTGTTAGGTTGCGCGCACGGCCTCGAAAGTGAGTACGTCACTTAAAAATTTTTTTTAAGTACTTAAAGTTAATTGAAAAATCTAAAAAAATTATAGTATAATCTAAACACTTTAAAGAATTGATTCCCGTTGGAATTTTTCATAAAAACAAATTTTTCAATATGCTAGACGATTGTTAATTAACAAAATTTTTTGAAACTTCCTTCATCGTTCTAAACTAAAAAAAATGTTTAAATAATTGCCGTAAAATTATTTCGCTTCGTGGAGCTCTTCTTATATACATACAAAACAAGATTGCGTCATCAAAGTTTTAAAAATGTTAATACTTTGTTTATAATAATTTTTTTAAGTTAACAAAAAAAGAAAAACACAATAATGTTGTAAAGAAAATTTTTTTCTTTATTTATTATTATATTTTCGTTTTTATGTCAATAAAAAGACATTTATTAATTGAAAAAAATAATTTTTTTTCTCCATTTGTTTAAAAAAATTTTATAAACAAATGGACTATTTTTATATTTTTAAAAATTTTTTTTTTTCTAATTTTATAGAGAATTGTCAATTATGATTTTTGAAAAAAAATTTTTTTCTTAATAATTATTTTTAATTGTTTATAATCGTTTTTTCTATATATTTGTTGTTTAAATTATTAGTTAAGAAATTTTTTTTTTCTAAAAATCATAATTGACTTTTCTCTACAAAATAACAAAAAAAATTTTTTTTTCATTAACAATTACATTGTTTATTAACTTTACAATTTGTTATAAACAAATTCTCAACTTTGTTTTATTTTTTTTCTGAAAGTAATAATAATTACAAAAACGACCTCGTGCATTAAAATGCCTTGAAGTTCAATAACCGAATTCGCATTATTTACAGAGCTAGAAGCCGCAGAAGTTCGAAAAACCCCAAAAAAATCTTCAATTTTTATAAACAAATGCGTAAAACAACAAATTAATAATAGGTAAAAAATATATGACTGACATTATCTGAAAGATAATTTCATTGTCTACAAAAATGACATGAATGTTAATTGTCGTATCTTTAATAGTTTAAAAGTTATATTAGCTTTAAAGTCAACAAATGGATCAGCTGCTGCAATTTTTGTAGCACGTATATTTTCAAAATTACATAAAAAAATAGAATGAAATTTTTTTTCGGTATTTTAATGCACGAGGTCGTTTTTGTAATTATTATTACTTTCAGAAAAAAAATAAAACAAAGTTGAGAATTTGTTTATAACAAATTGTAAAGTTAATAAACAATGCAATTGTTAATGGAAAAAAAATTTTTTTTTGTTATTTTGTAGAGAAAAAATCAATTATGATTTTTAGAAAAAAAAAATTTCTTAACTAATAATTTAAACAACAAATATATAGAAAAAAACGATTATAAACAATTAAAAATAATTATTAAGAAAAAATTTTTTTTCCAAAAAATCATAATTGACAATTCTCTATAAAATTAGAAAAAAAATTTTTTAAAAATATAAAAATAGTCCATTTGTTTATAAAATTTTTATAAACAAATGGAGAAAAAAATTATTTTTTTCAATTAATAAATGTCTTTTATTGACATAAAAACGAAAATATAATAATAAATAAAGAAAAAATTTTCTTTACAACATTATTGTGTTTTTCTCTTTTTTTGTTAACTTAAAAAAATTATTATAAACAAAGTATTAACATTTTTAAAACTTTGATGACGCAATCTTGTTTTGTATGTATATAAGAAGAGCTCCACGAAGCGAAATAATTTTACGGCAATTATTTAAACATTTTTTTTAGTTTAGAACGATGAAGGAAGTTTCAAAAAATTTTGTTAATTAACAATCGTCTAGCATATTGAAAAATTTGTTTTTATGAAAAAATTTCAACGGGAATCAATTCTTTAAAGTGTTTAGATTATACTATAATTTTTTTAGATTTTTCAATTAACTTTAAGTACTTAAAAAAAAATTTTTTAAGTGACGTACTCACTTTCGAGGCCTTGCGCGCAACCTAACAATGGCGCGCGGAGGGCTATTTTCAGCGTTAAATTAAAATTATAAATAATGGAGGTACAGTTCCGGGAGTTGGAACTTTTTTTTACTAAATTTCCTCCTCTTTAAGGATCTTTTTTTTCAAATTTCGAAAATATTTATAATTTACGAACAATAAGCTACAAACCAAACACTATTTTTTGAAGGTGTTTAATTGTTTATAACTTTTGGAATTTTTTATGGGCTAATTTAATTATTTGGCACAATGATCTAGACATCATTCCGGATCGAATGAGCTAAACCACATAATTTTAATAATAGTATGTAGAATTAACACCATTTTAAGCTTATAGACTAGACTAGTGTATTATATCCTTCTTGTGCACTTATAATAGGGATTAGAAAAATTTCGTGAAAGGAACAAGAGACCTGACATTTTATTTGCTTCGTATCTATGCATTTCTAGAAAAAATAATAAAATAATTATTGGGTATTACATAAGCATCGTTTCAAACCTTATGATAACAATCATAAATACGTATAGTTTCCTACATTTTATACTGTCATTTTTATCTGAACGTGCTAGTGTAGAATTGTATTTATTATTGTTTTCATATTAGGTTTGAAAGGATACATAACAATTATTTTATTATCTTTTCTAGAAATGTATAAATACGAAGAAAATAAAATGATTTATAATATATAAAAAAGAAAAGACTTATATAGGTTAGGTTAGATGTCATGACTGTCGTGTGGTTACCAAAGTTACAATCAATCAATTTAAACGGCACTGCTGGCAACTGAAACCGGTTAATCGCTTTTGGATTATTCGCGGTTTTATACAAAATCGAAAAACCGGTTATTCGAAAAATCAGATAACCGTTATTTGGATATTCGAATAACCGGTTATCTGGATAACCGGTTATTCGAATAACTGGGTATTCGGATAATCAACTAATATGCGTTTCTTTTCTTTTAAATGTTGTTGAAATCTGAAACCACTGGCGGGCAGGTGGCCACTGACGCCTGTTAAGTTTAGAATTTACATAAAACCCGATATATTTTGTACTTTGTCATTTTTGTCGTAGTTTGTGAATATTAACTAAACACGATAATACTGTCCAGCTGGCGAAAGAAGGCCCGCCCGGCAAGGGAAAGTAATGACGATAACTGATAAGTCGCCAGCTTTCTGCGAAACCACATACTAGGAGTAGAATATCTCTCCTAATGAGTAGATGCGGATGCACACGATCGCAAAAATTTACCATGCACTAATTCATTTATTTCATGTACGCTTAATTGTGAATGGAATGCAGAAATCACATTCTTTCCGTGGGTCTTCTTTCCCCGACCAGACAGTACACAATCACAACACAAAAAATTCCAGCTAGACTATCGTTATGACATGACTCATGCATGGCGTGCGCTGTGCGCGTGTTCTAAATAAAAGCAGGAGAAACAATTCTTTGCATTCTTTTCTTTGCAGTTTTTATTTTCAACTTCAACGTCTGCGAGTATTGAAATAACGGAGACTTCTGTTATGAGGACTATTTCTAGCAATTTCATTGGCCGTTTTCCGCAGGGCATGCGCAGTTACATGGCATGTCAAAGTGTATTAAATCCTTTTGGAAATAAACAAACTATAACAAAGGGCAAGGAAAATAAACAAACTATAATAAAGGGCAAGGACAATTTTACTAACGAACTAAAAAATACTTATTTAAAAAAAATAAAAAATAAATTCGTGTTTCGAACCCTGGACCTACCGCGTGCTAGGCGAGTATTTTCTCTATCGTCTATCGAGTTCCTTGCTGACAAATGATTCCAAAAGGATTTAATACACTTTGACGTGTCATGTAACTGCGCGTGCCCTGCGGCTATCTTAAAACGGCCAATGAAATTGCTAAAAATAGTCCTCATAACAGAAGTCTGCGTTATTTCAATACTCGCTCAACGTCTCGTATCTTATTATTACATATACTTACAGACACCTGATATTGGAAACTTCAATTACTTTTTGACAACTTAAAAATGTATTGAACGCTTACTATGTTCTTACAGTAAATATCTCACGTTTTTGTAAATAATACAAAAAGTATTCATAATAAAAACGTGTTTACTACATCTTGGGAAACGTCTTTTTTATCGTCTATACAAATCCGTACAAAATTACAAGGTGTTACATTTAAAATAACAAAGTTGATATCACTTCCGGAAATACCAGAAGTGAAACTGACTTGCCATATGACTCAAAATGTGACAATTCAAAATTGCAAATCGACGTGTCTGAGCGTTTTTGGCAAAACCACGTTATTCAGATTATATTGAATTTATTCCTTTCATTGTGACGGCACTGTACTCTATAATTTAGTTCTTGAAATTTTGAAATCCGTTCATAAAAGACGAAGTTAGAGGGGGATGAATTTATGGTGGATCACTCTGTACATATATGCTATTTTTGAGTCATACTGAAGAATGCCATGTCTTATAACACTAAATATATGTTGGAATTTTCAAGTTCAAAAGTGATTGTCCTATAATTGTTAGACTACTGGCTCGGTGGAATAGTTGGTTAGTGCGTGCGATGGCAAATGTGACTAGTTAATCTCTCCATTGTAGCTGCGGGTTCGAATCCCGCCAGCGGCACTGCCGATGTCGATGGGAATGGTTGTGTGTCCGTATGTTTTCATAAGTGTAACCCTCGCCCGTGCAGCATCGGCCTTGGATTTATTCAGGGGTAGTCTAATTTCTTGGTGTTTATTTTATTTATTAATTTTTTATTGGTGACAACACTTTCCATGCGAGAGAAGATAGAAATAAGATAATTTAAAATCGATTTTAAGCACATGTTATTTATGAATCTATGATAAATATATGAAAAATGATACACGTGTTACGGTATGTTAGATTAAAGAAATGCACAACTTAAACTGCCAAAGGAGAAACTCGAGAGAAACTTGTGAAATTTGTGAAATATTTAATTTAATAATCTCGGTGTAGGTCTGAAAAAATATAGTTGATTCGCCAGTAAAATTATCATTATGTAAGATAACCAAGAGATAATGAAATTTTCAAACTCAATATAGTTGAATATATCACACATATCTAATTTCATTCCGATGTTTTGTCACACATGGGGTCATATACTGAACTGTAGAATTTTACTCTTTATATAAATATATGTAAATATATTCGTACTTTGTTTGGGTATATTACCATTATATCACATTTAAAGAGATTATCTATCAGTTTCAATCGATTTATCAAAATACTTACTAAATTATCTATTAGTATGTCAGTAACCTTATCTTTTTTTTAACTGAATCTACTCTGCAAAATTGGAAGTAATGATAATAATCTCTTAAAATGAATTTCTTTTAGAATAATTAATTACTCGTAGCATAAACAAAACACGTTGGAAAAAATTAAAGGACAGGAAGTCTAATAATAGGAATCTTGTTTATGTCAGAGATTTTTCCAAATTATCTCTTTAATTTCATGATAGTTTAGTTTAATTTTTTTTATACAATAATAATCAGCATTATATAAAAAACCAAACGGGAACTTCCATTTTTTTACCTATTTACAATTCTTGTAATTGATATTCTTCAATGTCATAAAAATTCCAAATTATGCTATACAGTACCTTCACAATGAAAGGAATAAATTCAATATAATCTGACCAACCTGGTTTTGCCAAAAAACGATCGGACACGTCGATTTGCAATTTTGAATTGGCACATTTTGAATCATACGGCAAGTCAGTGTCACTTCCGGTTTTTTTCCAGAAGTGACATCAACTTTGTTATTTTAAATGTAACACCCTGTATTTTTGTACGGATTTGTATTGACGATAAAAAGTCGTTTCCAAAGATGTAGTAAACACGTTTTTATTATGAATACTTTTTTGTATTATTTACAAATTTACTGCACTAACTGTCTAAAAAAATGTTTCTAAGTTAATATATGTTCAATGTGTTGCCCGTTTACTTCAATGCATTTTTGAATACGAATAATTATTTCTCGTTGGACATTGTGAATCGTTTCTGGTGAGATTTGTAGGAGATCCTGGCATATTCTTTCTTTTAAGTCATTAAGGTTGTTAGGTTGGCTCACATAGAATTTGGATTTTAAATAACCCTATAAGAAAAAACCTACACGGGTTAGATTAGGTGACCTCGGCGGCCACTCAATAGGTCCCCTCCTACCAATCCATCTATTGGGGAAGGTTGCATCTAGAAATTGACGAACAGCGATTGCATAGTGGGGAGGTACCCCCATCTCGTTGAAACCAAATTATATCATTTGGTACGTCGGGGTCCTGTGGGTTGGGAAACAGAACAGCTAATGCAGGAATAAGTTCGATTCGAAGAAACTCTAAATAGCGTTCTGCGTTTAGTGTTCCTTCAAAGAAATAAGGCCCAATAATTCGATTGCCGACAATTCCTGCCCATACATTAATTTCTCTGAGGATATTTTGTGTGAACCGCTTGCATCCAATGAGGATTTTCTGTCGACCAGTATCTGCAATTTTGTCTATTTACATGACCACTTAAAGAAAAGAAATTAAACAAAACAAATATCATCATTATGTAATTATTATTACGATAAGGTTACATGTTGCATCCTTTTTCCTCCGAAACAATTAAAATGATCTCCACCTTAAAGGTTCAGAATAGGATGTTTTGGTGTAGACTTTGCTAATTTTATAACTGATTTCATAATATCCGTGACACCAACATATATAAATTTATTTTTATAATCACTCATTTTCACCGTGTGATTTACACGCATATGCTTAGCATATAACTAAATATGTTAAAATATATTTTTTACACAACTCTAATCTGAATCTGAAACCATTAAACTATTTATCCATTCCAAACATACAAATTGTATTTAAATCGAAAGTTACTGAATTTTACTTAGTTTTTTATGAATTTTTTGTACTACTTCAAATAATTTTATGTACTTTAAGTATTCTATATACTTAAATTACGAAGCATACTTCAAGTACTGTTGTTTTACTTCAAGTAAATTAATTGGCGATACATCAAGTAATTTTCAAGAGGACTTAATAATTGAAGTATGTTTTAAGAAAAACTGTACTGGATACTTCAAATAATTTTTTGATATTTGTATACTTGATACTTATATTTCAAGTAGTTTCTAAGAGTACTTGTGACAGCTCTGCTTATGCCACGCGACGCACGGTGGGACAAACTACATCAAAAGTTAGCATAAAATCAAGGCCTCGTTGGATTTTCATGAAAATAGTTAGTTAGGAGATTTTGGAGTTGCTAATGCCGAATCTAATGTCAAGAATACAAAATTCAAAATGGCAGTCCCAATATGATGCACCGTAGGACCTATATACATACATGTCATATAACACAAGTGAGGCCAGCATAAAGAATGCATATATATATATATATATATATATATATATATATATATATATATATATATATATATATATATATATATATATATATATATATATATATATATATATATATATATATATATATATATATATATATATATATATATATATATATATATATATATATATATATATATATATATATATATATATATATATATATATATATATATATATATATATATATATATATATATATATATATATATATATATATATATATATATATATATATATATATATATATATATATATATATATATATATATATATATATATATATATATATATATATATATATATATATATATATATATATATATTATATATATTTTTTTTTTTTTTTTTTTTTTTTTTTTTTTTTTTTTTTTTTTTTTTTTTTTTTTTTTTTTTTTTTTTTTTTTTTTTTTTTTTTTTTTTTATATATATATATATATATATATATATATATATATATATATATATTATATATATATATATATATATATATATATATATATATATATATATATATATATATATATATATATATATATATATATATATATATATATATATACATACATAAAGATACGACGCCTCGTCAGCATTCTTTCATCTTTCGCCACTGTCTTCAGTGACCTCGTCCCTTTAAAAAAGGTAGCAGAGTGACTATACTTTGCAAGCAATGAGCATAATGAGAAATATGCATAATCTATGTTATTCATATGACATAAATTATAGACCAATTACACTTTTGTCAAAGATTAATTAAAATACGTCGCTCCGCTGGCATTTCTTTGATCTCTGGCTACTCACTGACTCTGTTCGTTTAAAAGGTAGGAATAAGTGACGTATTTTGCGAACAATATTCATAATGACAAATAGTAATTATGTATTTTATCCATAATGCCTGCTCAACCGGCCCATTAGACCACATAGTCTATGGAGTATGAAAAACATGGTTGCCAAATGCTGTCAAATTTACCGTTCTTGCAATACAAACTGGGGAAAGGAAATAAAAGTATATATTGGTTTAATTGAAAGCAAATCACTTAGTGTATTTCGAGAAATTTATCGATATTTGAGAACTTTAGTCAATTTCCAGGGAGGGGGCAACTGCCCTATCTTTCCACTCCTGGCGGCGCCTATAAAGTGGAAGGTAGAAAGCAATTTGAAGAGCTGGTGAGGAAAGACTCATAAAGAAAAAAAAAGTATATTTTTAATTTGTTATACACTACTTACTAATATGTTAGGGTCAATTTTATGCTTACTGTTCAGCATGTAGGTTATTATGGTCGGTTCAGACATAGGCAAGAAAAAATATTATATATAAAATTATCTGTTCATATATTAATAATATCTGCCGCCATCTACCTCTTTATATTTTCAACGGTTGTTGCCTACTTCGTACTGATTGCCTTCATCAGTACGAAAACCAGAAACCGGTCTACCGATGATATTCGCAACGGCCTCAAGAAGGATTTCTTTTCATTAGTTAAAAATCCTTTACTAGTGGTCAATCGTAATTAAAGCTTAAGCACTTCTTCGTATGATATAAATTTATAAATCATTAAGAAGTGTACAGCCTACTAGTCTACTATGAAAGTAGTCAGCAGCTATGTGGTGGCTACTTTATTTAATTTTTAATCAAGTAAAGATTACAACTTTGTGCAAGGTGAATCCGCGAGAACTCCCACCCACCTTTACTCCGTTATTTTTGGAGTTAGAAAGACGTTTCAAAAACGAATTGTAGGGAATTTTATAATTTTCTTATGATCACTTCAATGAATATAATATATTTCATAAAAATGTGACTAACCCAACTTATTTTTTATTTATATTTTTTTAAATAGAACACCCTATATATTTTTAGTTTTTGAGATCTACGTTTTATTACATTTTTAATGATGTTTTAAGTAGCTCAGCTTTATAAATAACACCTTAGGTATTTATTATTTTATTAATGCATGTCTTCATTGGAAATACAAGATAGCAAATAAATTTTTAACGATAATTATTTTAAGCAAGGTTAAACTTAACATACGACCATAATTAGTGTATCACCTAATATTTATGATTAGAATAATTATTTCCATGAAACATTACCATATTATTATTTTTTCAAAGGCCCGTGTGATTCCAGAGCTGGATCATGCCTTTTCGCGGCCTAGTTTACTTTCTTGTGAGGCCCCTCCAACTATGGAATGTGAAAACCGAGCGCCAGATATAATAACGTTCAAAAACAAATTTATTGTAATTATTTATTTAAAAAACGTATGAATATTAAAAATAAGGAATTAAATAGAGACTGCTCTGTAATAATGAAAAAAAAAAATCTGAATGAAAACTGTTTCTAAAAATAAAAATAAGGTAAACAAAAACAAACTGGTTTATACAGAACAAGGTTGAAATATTATAGGCATATTGACCACCATATTATCACGTCGGAAATGGGCCTTTTTTATATGGCAAAATTCAGAACCAGTCCAACTGCACTTTCATGAAGTCGCGACGTTTCTACTCCTTGGTATAATAGGAAAAATAGATATGATTACAGTACAAAAGTACAAAACTTTTTTTAGGTACACATCGAAATAGAAGAAAAAATAAAGCGTTCTAACAATTTTGCTGGAAGGGAAGAAGACCTGCTGGTTAATCTGGTTCAGGAAAACATGCGAAATTTATAGAAAATAAAAAACTGACACTAATTCAAATAAAATTAAAGGCGAAGCTTAGGCCAATCTAAAAGATGAATTTAACAGTCTCTCAGGAGAGGTATATAGAGACGTCATTTCACTGAAAACAAAATACAATAACTTAAAAAAGAGAAGCAAAAAGAAATTTGCAATGTCAAAACAATATATGTTTGGGACAGGAAGAGGGCCACCAAATGTAATTCTTGATACACCGATAGATACCAGTATTCAAGAAATCATTGGTACTAAGATGACTGGGCTACCAACTGAATTTGGTGATAATGCTGAAACCACGATCAGTAAGGAAAATAACCCCCTGTTGAAAATCTGGAGGGTAATGTATTTAATAATGCTTATCTATAATTTCGTAAATTTGTAGAAATGTCAATTTTTTATATATTGCATGATATAATACGGTTTTTATTATACACTGCTTATTTTTATTTCAGAGAATGCTGAAGATATCACCATAGAATGATCTAATAGGAACCCCATAGTTGAGTCTGCGGTATTAATACTTGAGGATGATTTGACAGATGATAAGACTTCTATATAAAAATTTAGTATCGAACAATAGAGTTAATTCATTTTATATTTACTTTATAGGTGAGAACAGCCATGACAATATCACCACCATCAATCATCAACCAGCAGTGCTGTTTTGTTGGATGAAGGGGGTCCATCATTAATAAGTGATAGTAAGTTATACACGTTTACATAGCAGAAATACATCCCTCATTCGTTCATGAAAGTCGTTTAAAATTTTCAATTTATATTTATTAGAAATGAATTATTTTTATAAGTTACCACAGATTCGTCAGCTTACACTCCGAGCCAGTTAAGAACACCTGTCACCCCATCATTGAAATGTAAAAAAAAATGAAGGTAGCATTAACAGTGTTACGTTTATAATTAATTTATAATTAACATTTTGCTTATTTATAGATGGAAGTTTAAGAAATAAATTGAGCCAATTGGCCGCTGTCAAGAATAATGCTACGTCCATTACAGAAAAATGTTTACAGGAAGAACATACTTTAAAAATGAAAATAATTCAGGAGGCCCACCTTTCACAAATGAAACGAGACGAAGAAAAATATAAATTGGAAATGAAACATTCTACAGAGATTCATAAGTTAAAGTAGAAATAATTTGTTTTAAAAAAAAATTTTAATGTTGAGAAAAGAAAAATATATTCTGGAAAATAAAGAATTATAAATTTATAAAAAGTATATATTTTTAAAAACAAGGTTCTGCCTTTTATTTCTTTTCATGGTTTCTAAAAGTAATCAAATCATTAAAAGTAAACAATACTTGTAAATAAAATTTATAATGCTTTAAGACGAGGAAAAACTTACATCAGAAATATGTAGATACTTTAATTTTAATAATGGAAATATATCGTTGAAAATAAAAAAATATATTAAATTTTCATAATACATATTTTTATAAAACCAAGGTCAATTTATAACAGGATCATATATTTTTTATTTAACATTTCTAAAAATAATATTAAAACTAATATTTGCAAATAAAATTTATTATAACAGTGCTTAAAAATATTGATTAATTAAATTATACCTATGAAGATTATTTATATTTACATTTCTATCATCCAGTGGATAATCTGGATTGATACCGTTTACCAAGTCTATAGCTTCTTCTATATCATTGTCTACGTCTAGCTGAGGTTCGCCCATTTCACATGCAATATTATGCAGTACGGCACAAGTATGGAAGAAGGCCGACGTCATAGTCAGCCCGAAGCCAGGTAAGGAACTACTCTTTCCCTCCTCTTACAGGCCCATCAGCCTACTCTCAGCTGTGAGCAAGGTAGCCGAGCGCGTCATCTTGAGAAGAATAGAAGAGGAAACCGAAGAGCTCCAAATCATCCCGGATGAACAATTCGCGTACAGGACAGGACATAGTACGGAACTCCAAGTGCTCAGGATCACCGAAGAAGTCACCAAAGGTTTCAACCAAAGACAGGTCACAGCGGCACTATTCCTGGACGTTGCGAAGGCTTTCGACAGGGTCTGGCACGATGGTCTACTAGCTAAAATGATGAGTATGGGTTATCCCATTGCACTCGTCAAACTAGTTAGATCATACCTGCACGGGAGACAGATGCGAGTGAAGATCAGGGACTGTGTGTCCACGTATCGACCGATGGAAGCCGGAGTCCCCCAAGGCTCTGTGCTGTCACCCCATCTGTTCGCTGTCTTCACCTCTGATCTCCCAAGGGCCGAAGGCACCGCAATGGCACTCTACGCGGACGACACGGCCGTCACGGCCAGATTCTGGAGTGCGAGAACAGCCACCAGAAGACTCCAAGAGGCAGCCTCTCTTCTGGAAGAATGGTGTATCAAGTGGAAAGTCGCAGTCAACGCGGAGAAAAGCCAGACGATTCTCTTTAGGAAAGGACGCAAGGAAACCCCCACAGGACACGTCTCCATGTTCGGCGAGGACATCCAATGGCACGATTCCGTCAAGTACCTTGGCGTAATCAGGGATAAAGGCCTGACATGGAGACAGAACACCGAAGCCATCGTGGTAAAGTCCAAACGGACGAGAGCTCTCATCTACCCGATGGTAGGGAACCAGAGCAGGCACAGTCTGAGGAACAAGCTTCTGCTAGTCAAAGCACTCATCAGACCACAGCTGACCTACGCCTCCGTAGCATGGGGATACCAAGCGAAGACCTATCTGAAGAAGATCCAAGCCGTGGAAAACGTGGCCATCAGGACAGCGGTGGGCGCACCATGGTACGTTAGAAACGCTGACATCTTCAGGGACCTGGAGTACACACCAGTCACCGAAATCATCCGGGATAGAGCGAAGAAACTGTACACCTTAGCTGAGGAGCACAGGAACCCGCTGATCAGGGAGGCCACCTCGTATGATCCGGCCGACGCACCGAGGCACAAGAGGCCGAAGGTACAGTTACTGGATAACGGGTAAGTATAACTAATCCTTTCCTTACAGATGGACCAAACCCACTGAAAAGACATGACACGACCAACCACCCTCCCACAAACCTTGCGGGCGCCGGTCAGTAAACCGACCAGTGCCCGTTGTCCCCCTGGCTCCGTGAAGGACGAAAGTGCTAAGAAAGCACTTAGGCCTTCACCTCCTAGAGCTACACAGTTCATCCTCACCTTGTCCGATGATCCAGATGACAATGTGTCAATTGCCACTTTGTGTACTGGCAGTCAATCCCAAGTCACAGAATATCCATACAGTCCCTGACAGACAGATGACTACCCCCGGGGGTGACAAGCTGGCGAAGAAAGAAGACGAAGACAGAAGAGCGCCAGAAGAGGCCCTAGCCAGCAGGGTTCATCAGCCAGGACCCAGGGAGGTTGACCGAAATCTTCGGCACCGCTCACATTTGTGAGTGGGGCCGTTCGTAAAGTAAGTTAACCCGCCCTGCACGAGGCCGGTCCAGGTCTACAGCGATGACTAGGGTAAAAAGGCAATAGTCCTGCCTGGCCCTAGCATCCGAGACCGTCATCATGCCAAATGGATATTGGCGCGGCACAAGCAACAACAATCGCTTATACTTTTTCTACTTTCAAACGAATGCCATTAGCTAACACAGGAAACCGTCTCTTTAAAACACCAAAAAGGCGTTCTATAGGATTTCTTTTCCTAATTTGGCTTTCGTTATAAAGTTGTTCTGCCCGGTTCCGTAATGGTGCCAAGATACCTTCTTATAACATATCCACCATCGCCCATTTGTACACTATTTCCAAATTCCCCATTTTCCATTCTTGCCTGTATTCTCGAATTATTAAAAATAGTAGAGTCATGCGTTGAGCCTGGCCATCGACAATCCATATCTCTTATCTTTAGAGTACTGTCGCAGACCATTTGTACGTTCATTGAAAAGAAAGGTTTTCTATTTCCATATATCTCTGCGTTATTGCCACCAGGTGACTGATTTCTTCTGTGGATGTAGTCTATCGATCCTATGCAGTTTGGAAATCTAGCAATATGATAAAAGTCTCTCTTGACTTTTTGTTGTTCTTCAGGTGTTTCTGGCATTTTGATAAATTGTTCATGAAGCTGTGCTATAGTTCTAATTACCTTTGCTATAACACGACTTGCTGTTGATTTATCGAAACCATTAATGTCGCCGATAACTTGTAAAATACTACCAGTGGCTAAATATCGTAATGTACCTAATACCATTTGAGCAGGTGTCAAAGCTGAATTTCTGCAATATAAACAAAACAATGATTAAATCGTTGACATACGATTAAATAAACTTTATCTTTATACTGAATAAATATACTTACACATTTTTAAGGCATACAATGTGTTCCTGAATTTCTTCTATTATATGTGTCACAGTTTCTTTCGACAATCGACATCTCTCTCTAAATTCGTCATCATTCCACTTTATGAAATTGTTAATTTTTTCGCGAAAAATTCTGGGCACGCTTGGAAATATTTCCATTTCGACCAATTCCAAGAAGTTCTTATTATCCGTTAGATCTTGAAGATCCTCTCTTACAAAAGTTATAGCGAATACACAAGTTTTAATTTATATACAAAATGTTTCTGTTCTTTTCTTAACACACAAAACACTGTCCAACCTCACAAATTAGCTGATTCATGGTTAATTCTAGCCTATTCGTCGATTAACAGATTAGCGATTTGATCTACCAATCAACGCTGATTAACCTCCTTACAACACAATTATCCCCATTGAACTCTGATCAAGCTGATTCAGTAATGACCTGTGGTTAAACTAGGTCGATACAACGCGCCCTAAGAGTTATTTTGATAAGAATGACGAATGATTTGAAAAACCGAAATATGTGCTTTAATGAAAAATGGAGTACCTACCGTATTATTATATTTTTAGTAATAAGTATTAGTGCTTATTTGATAAAAGATAATAGTCTGCGCATTGTTTGAGAATATTGTTTTTAACTCGAGTTAAATAATTAATTATAGAAAAATATTTTTAACGATTAAAAACTCGAAACCTAAGTGTAAAATAGTGTAAATGAAGTAATAGTTTATACCAATATTTTATATAATTTTTGGGAATTTCGGTCAAATATAACTAATTTCTTTTTTTAACGTTGATGTAATAAACCGAAACGTTGGAAAAGAAATAAAATTAGTTATATCTAACTGAAATTCCCAAAAAAAACTATATCAAATATTATTGGATACTAACGGTCAAGAAAATAAAAAATATATTATGTAATAAACTATAGCAGACAAATAGGAAGATATTATGTTAAGTCAAACGTTACTATGAATTAGCTACCTAATTTAGACTGAATCTTGATATCAGTTAATTTGTAAAAGTCTACTGTGATTAATGTGAACAGAATAATTACAATAAATATATAATTATAACTGACAATTTTCAACGCCTTCTTTAAAAATACACGTACCTAATGATATCCTAAGGAAATAAAAAAAAACTCAAAACGCTGTTCCTGGAGTTGTTAGTACATTTCGTAGACGCACAACGCTTTACCACACTCATTTTAAATGCACTCAATCAACGTAACAATTTTACACACAAAATAATTCAAGTACGTCTCTGCGCCACCCATGTTCACTAAACAATATCTAGAATGAAACTAACCAGTTTGCTTACTGAGGGAGATGCGCAGTATGCGATGCGCGTACTTATAATTTTATACGGAGTATCTTTGCTGGTTCTCCTTATGCTGTGGTTAAACCAAAAGTAAATCTTTCGAATCCTAAAGAATCGAGACCCCACCCAGAGGTGAGCAATTATCGATTGCACATTGTTCTCGGTTCTCGGCTCTCATATCGCCCTAGAAACATTTGACCAATCATCCGGATGATCATACGATTATTGAAATATTCGAATACCGACTTTCCTATTACTGAAATTAACTGATTATGCCCATCACTAAAAAAAGCAAAATCGAATTTTTCAAGTTGTTTCTTCTATGACAATGACTTTTTTGTTGACAAAAGAATAGTATGAATAAACTGAATAAACACCGACTTCTTCTCCTCCTGCCTCCTTTTTCAAGGAGGCAGCGTCGTGTTTGGATAATATCATACACTGGAGGAAAAACTATCTTTTTTTTTTCTGCCATGCATTGTAACTGGGCAATTTTATATTAAAATTCAGAACTATCGTTCCACCAGTTCAAAGCACGATGGAAGTTTGCTTTTGATGATGACAATGCGCCAGCACATCCAGTGAAACCCGTATAAACAACCCTTGGAAGAAGCCAGAATAAATAGGACGAATTGTCTACTCCTTCGCTTAATATGATTCCTACAGAGCACGTGTATATATCTAAAGTTCTAGAAATAAGTGCAGTAAAATCTTAAAATTGTAAGGGTGAGCAATTTTGAGTAGAGTGAATATTCCATAGAAATTCATAGACAATCTCAGTTTTTATTGAATATCTAAAATAATGCTTCTCTGATTGGTTAAGATACCAAAAAAAGAAGCGACATCAAAATTATACTGTCGTTATTTTTGTTGTATATTCTGATTTTTTTCACCATGATTAATCAAAGTTTAAACACCCATAATTTTGATCATTCATAAAAACAAACCAGAATACCTTTGGATGAAATGTTAACAAACATTATTTAATGAATCGAATGATGTGAAACATTATATTAGTGTTTATCAATAAATGTTTACATTTAACTACCGTTTTTTAACATTTAACTACTATAATAGTATAATATAAATTTCATTAAATATATATATTAATGAAACGTTACTAAACTTATTTCACTAGTAGTAAGTGTTTACATTTAATGATGATTTTTTTATAAATCATATTATATCATTTTAAACTGCATCCTTGACCAAGAAAATAAATAGTTTCCCAAACTCAGTCATATTAGTTTCTTAAACAATGCTTTTAAAAAATTGTTTAAACGTATCATACAAATAAACTTGGAGAGTAGGATAATTAACATTTCATGCAGAGGATGCAGATGTATTTATCAATTAAAAATTTGGAAATCTTCCAATTGTTATTTTTAAGAGCCTAAATGGATAGATCTTCGCAAATTAGTATAGAACAACTCGAGATCCTTACCAGAAACAGTAATAAAAGTGTTCCAACTACGTCAGTGTTATCTTCACATCAAAGGTTCCAACCCACTCCAGGTCCAAAAGAAAATACAAATGAACATCGAATAAGAAAGTTATGGCCAAGGAATTAAAAATAGAAAAACAGATAATCTGTATATTAATTCAGGAATGGACATGTGACACTACACTGATTATAAGTGCATATCACACACATATTTTTTACTTCCGGTTTAACGGGAAATTACTTTTTTTATTTTAAGTGATACACCCTATATATTTATCTCAGTTTAAAGAAAATTTCTTTCTGAATTCAATAATATACAGGGTGAACGTCAACTTATCTGTGTAATTTTAGGAGAGGGTTCCTGTTGATATTAGTAACACGAATTGCGAAAAAAAAAAACAAATAAAAAGGAAAGTTGCAAAACTGACCTACCTTACCTAAAATACTGTTAAACCTTTGTGGACCGCTACATTGCTCATCTGACCCACTTATGACGCGAACAATATGCTTCGTTTATCTAAGTTCGTTGTAAATTGCAAAGATACAAAAAGCGTCAGAAAATCACCGACAAAATTATCCTACTCCAGTTTTTTAGTTCAAATGATAAATCATTAAAAAAGAAACTTCACAAAAAGCGTGTAAGCGACTATTCCGCGGGCTTAGATATTCGACCACGTACGAATATGGAGACAGAGGCGTATTCAGGACTCACGTTTCACAATAGCAATTATTTTCACTATCAATTTACAAAACTTATTTTAATTTAATTAGTTTCATAATTTATTAACACTTGACAATTTTTTTAATTTATTAGGTAGTCACAAGAGTTGCCATATTACAATAAGTGTTCAAAGTTGTCACCACCAAGCTGCACACACAGTTGAACCCTTCTTATCCTATTTCTACGTACATTCTCAAAAATTAAATGAAAAAATAGTAACCTTTTCAATCACTAACAACAACGTAACTGAATATTTAGCAAAAAGCTCCTGCAGTATAACGTCATCCCCTCCCTATTTAATTCGTCATAAAAAAATCACAAAAAAGCATAAAGAGCAGTAGGTTCACGGCGACAAAGTGCACCGAACTTTACAAAAATGTATTGCATTTATTTACTAACAGGAAAAAAAATCCATAAATTCACTTCAAGTCGGCTCTGTTAGTGGACGGCATTCATTATTACGTCGGCACCGTTTGTGCGGCATTTCAAACGGTGCCGACTTTCATTTTCCTGGAGATCAATGTTCGGCGTGTTTGAAAGGATTATGTTATAAAAATGCCATCGGAGACAAATGGCAAAAAGTAGTGAACCAATTACTGTAAAAAACAAGGTCAATGTCGTAGTCACCGAATCTTAATTTCTTTTCGGTTGAGATAGGTCGGTTAATAGGATCTCAAAATGTTGGAGTAATTTTTCTTTCTCGGAAACTACAGCACAGATTTTTTATTTTTTTTTATATGAACTTACCATTAAGGGATCTATCATCCCTTAAATTTAATAAAATAAGTTAGAACGCAACCTGTATTATATTTCATATTTAATGAAATATTGGGGTTTAAATTTAAAATAACACACATCAGATATATCTATTAAAACAAAGTCAGCCGTGAAAACAACAAATGTTCCGAAAACGTTACCATTTTGCTGCAAATAGAAGGGAAGGCGTTTATTATACAGGGTATCCCAACGAAAAGTAGCCACCCTGAATAACTTTGGAGATAAAAATTTTTTGAAAAATTGGTGAAACATGTCGACCTTGTTTCCAAGGGGGACATATTTTAATACTTGTATACCAATCATCATTCCTCTACCCTACACGGCCACCCCCTCAAAAAATTCAAATGGCAAAGGGGTCGAGTGACATCTTTTGAAAGGTCTTTCAATTCTCTACATAACTTATATTTTTTAAAACTTTAAATTATCGTATGTATTGTTCAAAATAACCCCCACCGACTTCCGTACAGTAGTATAATCTGTCTTGAAATTCTGTACGAACATTTCTGAACACATCTGGAGTCAATAAACAACGAATAATTCTTTCACGTAACTCTTCCAGAGATGCGGGTTTTGTTGCAAATACCTTCGATTTCAAATGTCCCCACAGAAAGAAATCCAAGGGAGTTAAATTGGGTGACCTAGCAGGCCACTCCACAGGACCTCTTCTTCCAATCCATCGCTCAGGAAAACGATTATCCAAAAATTGACGGACTGCTATAGCAAAATGTGGGGGTGCCCCATCCTGTTGAAAAAACAGTTCGCCCGCTAAAAGATTATCGTCTTCTTCGAGGATTTGGGTAATCATTGGGTCGACGTTATTTTCTAACAGATCGAGGTACCTTTCGCCATTTAAAATGTCAGGAATAAAAAAAGGGTCCCGACAATGTGATCCCCTAAGATGCCAGCACAAACATTTAACTTCTGAGGCCTTTGGTTATGAGTCTCCATGAACAAATATGGATTGGTTTCACTCCAATACCTACAATTGTGCCTGTTTACCTCCCCATTTAACTGAAATGTCGATTCATCAGAAAAACACGTATTGTACAGTAGATTGGCATTACCGTTTAATTGTTCACTAAAAATCTCACAGAATTCAAGCCGACGATCGGATCATCTTCGTTTAATTCGTGTACCAATTAAATTTATATGGCTGAAGTTTTGTGGGCCTTTACAATTCGATGAACACTGCTTCCTGATACACCGGAAGCCTCAGCTACTTTCCTCATCGATTGAGTATTATCCATCTGTAAATGACCCAGAACTGCCACTTCGACTGCTTAATTTCTATCGGTCGCTGAGGTTCATGCTTTTTGTTTCCTACAGAACCTGTTTCCATAAATTTTGTCAATAATTGTAAAACATACTGAGAACCAATCCTTCTATCTGGGTGATTTCTATTGAATATGCGCTCCGTAGCTCTAGCACAATTATCGTTTTTAAAATAAATGCTGACAATTTCTGTTCTCTCCTGAAGGGTAAAACCATTTTGAGAACTCACTCTGGTAAAATATATCTCGATTTAAAATTGGTTGTGAACAAATTAATTGTAAAGGACTATCAAATACTTATGAGTCTTTTATTATTCTAAAACTAAACGGACAAGGAAAGTGTTTTTGTCGAAAAAACTCGTGTTGATTTGAGAGCACTAAAAAATGTAGTTTTTTTATAAATTCCAATACACAGTGCCGTGTATTTTAGATTTTTTAAACGATTTCGATTGTGTGTAATCATCAAAAATAAAATTATTTTCCTTAAAAACGCATCGATAAAAGTTAAAAAAAAATACAAGTTATGTAGGGAATTGAGAAACCTTTCAAAAGATGTATCACTCGACCCTCCCTTGCCATTTGAATTTTTTTGAGAGGGTGGCCGTGTAGGGTAGAGGGATGATGATAGGTATACAAGTATTACATTAAAATATGTCCCCCTTGGAAACAAGGTCGACGTGTTTCACTAATTTTTCAACAAATTTTTATCTCAAAGTTATTCAGGGTGCCTACTTTTGGTTGGGACACCCTGTATAGTTTCCCACACATTGTTTTTTTTTTATAAAGTGGTCTTTGTGTTAAAATGATTACGTTATCAGAAGCTAGAGCGAATTTATTAATTTATGTGTGCCTAAATAGGTTCAAAGATCATTTTAATATATATAGGGGAATTTTTTTAAAAAACTGTATATGGAAAACTATATAATTGAACCAAAGACAAGCCGCAGGAATATTTTCAAAATAAATATTGACCTTATTGAATTAAGAATAAACAAGAAATATATTTAATTAATAACAACCCCATTATTTCATGCAGAGGCAGAGAATTAGAACAAATTCCTTCGCCTCTGCAGCAAAATGGTAATGTTTTCGAATATGTGTTGTAAATAAAATATGTGGAATTACATTAATTTTTGATATAAGTCAATTACCTGTATACGTTTTTATTTGTATTCATAGATGACTTTGTTTTAAAAAATATACATACGTAATTTTTGTTATTTTAAATTTAAACCCTAATAGCTTATTAATTATGAAAGATAGCGGTAGCATATTATATATTGCTGAATCCAGAAAGAAATTTTATTCTAACTGAGCTAAATACACAGGGTGTATCACTTAAAATAAAAAAGTTGAAGTAATTTCCAGTTAAATCGAAAGTGAAAAATGTGTATGTGATACGCATATTACATTTCCATTTCCGCATTAATATACATAGTATCAATTTTTTGTATATTTTAGTTTTCAGACCATAACTTATTTATTTCATATTCAATTGTTTTTCCTTTTCTAACGTGGATTTCTCAGAAAAAAATACCTGAGTATTGCTTTGAAATTTTTTTCCTAGATGAAAAATCAAGCAATAAAATCGAGTGAGGCTTTTAAAAACTTATCACCCTGTACATGTAAATCATTTAAAAACTTTTAATTGCGTGAATACGAAACAAAACATGAGTTAATTAAATTAAGTATTTCTATTATCTTATTAAAAATAGGATAGATAAATACAATATTTACGTGTAGCATTTACGTGTAGGTAGCGGAAGTATTTAAATAAAATAAACTAAATAAACAAGTGACTAAATATACAAACAAGCATTTTAATATTTAAATATCGGTCATTAATCCTTTCTGTTGTGTAAGTATACTGGAACTTTTACAGAAATAAAATGTTACCTTCAACCTTCTACAAGTCAATAATTTATATAAACTGATTTACTGAGGATGTAAATATCTACTAAATTAATTTAAAAAGATCCTTTAGATAAGTAAATAATAAACAATTATGACTGTTTATATATTTAACTAGAAAGGCCATTAAGTTAATACAAATACCACTTTGAGTATTTTCTATTCTAGGACTAAGTAACTGATAAAAAAAAATTACACACACACCCCCCCCCCCCCACACACACACACACACACACACACACACACACACACACACACACACACACACACACACACACACACACACACACACACACACACACCCCACACACACACACACACACACACACACACACACACACACACAACACACACACACACACACACACACACACACACACACACACACACACACACACACACACACACACACACACACACACACACACACACACACACAAATAATAATAATAATAATATAAATAATAATAATAATAATAATAATAATAATAATAATAATAATAATAATAATAATAATAATACTAATAATAATAATAATAATAATAATAATAATAATAATATTAATTATAATATTAATAATAATAATAATAATAATAATAATAATAATAATAATAATAATAATAATAATATAAATAATAATAATAATAATAATAATAATAATAATAATAATAATAATAATAATAATAATAATAATAATAATAATATAATAATAATAATAATAATAATAATAATATTAAATAATATATAATATATAATAATAATAATAATAAAAAATAATAAAATAATAATAATAATAATAATAATATATAATAATAGAAAAAATAATAGAATAATAATAATAATAATAATAATAATAATAATAATAATAATAATATAATAATAATAATTACACACACACACACACACACACACACACACACACACACACACACACACACACACACACACACACACACACACACACACACACACACACACACACACA